>JAMKQA010040846.1:0-12129 GCA_024699735.1 Posidonia australis
ATCCTTACCCGCATTCTGGTTATTTCGTAGACTTGTCTTTGTTGTTTTTGCATGATTTTTCATGTATATGGTTTTCCTTGTCTTCCATAATAGATTAGGTGGCGACTCCATTTATTTTGCTTTTTTCGACGTGATTTTGCCCGATTTCGCATTCATTTGCGGAATCTCCTCGCCGGCATGGTTACACCTAGCAAGGCATGGCATATCGCCCTCGGGCATACAGTAAAGGCTGAAAAGTCAACATTTCATAAGCAAACGAGAAACCTATAGAAAGACTGATTTATCGGGCGCACGAGGATGCCTAATACCTTCCTCGTGCGTAACAGGGATCCTTACCCATTTCTGGTTTATGACCTGCTTTTCATTGGCTTATTTGCATGATTTATATGATTTTCCTCGTCTTCCATTTTAATAGACTAGGTGGCGACTCCTGCAATTTATTTTTATTTCTGCCGTGACTTTGCCGATCCTCGCGCATTTGGCCTTTCGCGCCAAATCCCGAGGCTGTCGCCGGCATGGTTACAGGAACTGGTGACTCCGCTAGGGAGAACCAGATCCCGACTTTTGTTTTGCGTTTCTCGTTTGCTTTGGCTTTTCTTCTTGCTTGCCTATTTCCAGGCTTTGCATTGGTTATCCTTTTAAGCGGTGTTTCTCTTGCATGCATGCTTTTTACATAATGGGTGTTTTCCTTTTACACATTTGCTATGTCACCATTGTTGCACATAACCTGCACAAGCTTCTGTTTGTTAATTCATGGCTGATTTGCGTGTTTATTTCCCTTCTTGTATATGTCATGTTTAGGAGATTAGAGACATGTTTGCTCTCCCCATTTGGTTAATGAAAATTTAAAAACCAAAAATCAATAAGGCACAAACTAGTGACAAATTGCAAATTTTTCCCCGCGGTTTAATAAACTTGCAAGTAAAAAAACTTAAAGCATGCTTTGCATCCATCATATAGAGCATACATCTTCTCATCTTTGGAGTCCACCTATACAGTTTGCGAAGGACATTTCCTGGTGTTCTCATTCTATGGCTTTGGCGTGGGATGAAATACTGATATGTCCCCCCTTGTCCAAGGTCGTGTCGGTGTTAGTAGAGGGTATAGCCTACTGCTTTGGCAAAGGACGAGGCCCCGAATGCACCACCCGTTCACTGCCTAAGCTTTGGCTGGGATTTAGAGCGGAGACCTTACTTCTTCTAAACTTGAGTCGAAGACCCATTCATCCCTATGTGAACCTGGAGTAGACAGCTTAATAGGACACCCCTAGGTTGTGAGAGAGTGCATACTGGAAGCATTCATTTGCATCTCATACCACCATAAACATTGCATCTTTTCTAACTTGTTTGTTTATGTGCATAGGATTCTTGTCTGTGCAAGTCTCCTTAGCCTAAGCTCGAGATCTTTCCTTTCGCTGACTCTATTTGCGACCCTCTATTGGACCGCGTCTCCCGAGTTATTTGTCACTTCCAACGATAACTCATCCTAGGATTCATCCTCTTCTTCCTAGCCGCAGTCTGATCCTTACTCGCTCACGATCCACCATGGCCCAGCATGCTAGTGAGCCCCTTTCCCCTACTGTTCAGGAGGAGGTCCCCGTCTTGGGATACTCTTCCTTTGTGTCTGTTCCAGTCATCACCACTGCCTCCACTTTTGCCATGGCTTCTGGAGGACCTCCACTACCTCATTTCCGTGTCCCTGTGGCTACCCCGCCTTCAGGACCGCCCGCCTAGTCTTCTCCTGCTGTTGGGGCCACAGCAGTTGAGTCTGTTTCTCCTCAAGGCTATGTGTTTTCCAGCCCTCCTCCGACTGTGGCTGTCTCAGTAGTAGCCACTCCCCAATTTGGACAACTGGAATCCCAGCCTCCTGTTTCTTTCCCTGTCTTGCCTCCATCCTTTGGAGCCACTAGCGACGATCCCGTCACCGCGCAACTACAACAAATGTCGGCCCTCGCACAGCAGTTGCAGGGATTGGCACTGGTGCTCCAGCCCTTTTCAGCTCTGTCCTTCCCGACTCCCGAGTTGCCTGTGCAACCGGCCTTAGGACCATAGTTTGCATCCACTGCACTCCTCCCACGGCCGTCGCCATCCCTTGTCTCTCCGGCAATAGGAGTGTCGACACTACCTTTTGTTACACCTGCACAGCACCCACCACAACATACATTCCTCCTATCTGGTGGCCAGCCTTCTAGGCCGGCGGGAGCACAGCCCCCCGTGAGCATTGTACCGAAGACCATTCCGGTCCAACAACTCTTGCTCCCACACTCTACACCACTTGTTGCACTACCCCTTGCCTTATCCTCACCCTTGTACCACACACAAGGTTCATCTTTTATCCCACAGCACAATGCACCCATGCACGGGTACACTGGCCATCCTGCCGTAGCACCAGACGACGGAATGGTGGATTTGGAGGAGCCCTTAGGGGCGACCCATACAGTGTACGCGGCATCTGCCTCTACTGCATAATCCACAGCTGCAGTAGCTCCGGATGCTCTCCTCGCGAGAGTAAATGATCTGGAGCACACTCTCCGACAAGTGCAGGGTGAGGACCGCCAGTCCTACCAATTCCGGGACCTCTGTTATTTCCCAGAGGCGACTCTCCCTCTGAATTTACAAATCCCGGAATTTGACAAATACAATGGTAGGGACTGCCCAATTGCGGAGACCTCGCCCAGCTCCAAGCTGACGAAAGGTTATTGATCTGCCTGTTCCAAAAAGAGTCTTACAGGGCTCGCGTTGAAGTGGTTCACTTCCCTCAACATGGCCACCATCAAGACTTGGGATGACCTTACACAGGCGTTCCTGGAACAATATTCCTTTAATCTTGACTTAGTCTCCAAGCGGGAGGACTTAGTCACTATCAGGCAGAGACCCCAAGAAACATTTGAGGAGTATCTTGGACGATGGCGCTCCTTGGCTTCACAGTCAAGGATAGACCCTCCGACGAGGAGTCTATCGAGATTATAATCCGAGGAGCACAGCCAACGGTCGGGGCTCTGCTTAGCATCCAACATGTTACCACTTTCTCGACACTGCTTCGGACGGGCGCCCGTGTTGAGAGCTCACTGTGCGGCGGCAGTTTTCCAATGCTCTCGGCATTTTCCAAACAGGCCACTGCCTCACATAGTAGCCCTAGCAGCAACAACAACAACAACACCAATCCACCTAGGAGGCGGGATCCCTCCAAAAGTACAGTTTCCTATATCAGATCCCATGCTGCTCCGGCAAATGTTCGCCCGCCCCCACAACGCCAAGTAGTTTATGCACCAATGCCTACACCTAGAGCACCGCATGCATCACACATTACCCCCACTGCCACACCAGTGTACCCTACCCCACCGGCCAAGACGCGCCCACCGTTGGCACATCCATAGCCGAAGCGACAACGACGTGACAGGCGCTACTATACCCCTTTAGTGGAGCCTTTGAGCATGGTATTTCCCAAAGTCGCATCCCTACTGAGGCTGCCTGAGGTGAGCCCTCCGCCTAATCCACTGCTAGCCTGGTATAACGCCAATGCGTTCTATAATTTTCATCGGGTGGCTGGCCACTCGACGGATAATTGTCTAACTCTTAGGGACGCTGTCCAGGATTTGATTGACCAGAGGGTCATAGTGATTAATACCCAAGCAGCCGGCCCAACACACACACGAGTGGCTGCCCCAGCACAGCCAGCACACCTAGCATAGTTAACCAACCCCTGCCACAACATTCACCCTCGGGAGCGCCAAGCTCCTCGGGAGTCAATTTTGTTTCTTCTTCTTCTGAATCTGTCTCTTCCCCTATCCGTCCAACCGACTTGATCCATGATGAGTCGTCCCCTTTTCCCCGCCAATTGTATCGTTCTTTCCATGGCAATTCCGAGGAATCTATTCATATGATCTGTCCGGTTGTCGAGTCAGAATATCCTGAAGCGCCACCTGTTGTATATACCCAGTCACCAACTCCAATCTATTTATCAGCCTGGCCCTAATCTAGGCCAAGTCAGCCAGCATACCCTCGGGCCCACCAGTACCCTCACCAATACTCCCAGCATCCTTAGGTTTATCCTCCTACTATAAACACCCCTGTACAGTTAGCTGCCCACCCCCCGGTTGTTGTTACTCTGACCCACGACACACATCGTGTTCCTTACATCTATGCCACAGGAATGTGCGCAGAAGTAACATGATCGGGCAGAGTATACAAACCCTTAGCATCTAGGCCTAAACCCCCAACTTTAACCCCTAACCATTTGCCAGCCCAGCCATCTAGGTCACCGGCACCTGTAGCAGTAGCTCCTGTCCAGCTCCAAGCACATTCTCCTCAATCGCCTATGCCAAGATTAGCACCACCCAACCCTACCACTAGCAGCCAACCTTCAGTTGACATCACTACACAGCTTAAGAAGGTTAAAGCCGATATTTCCATCTGGGACTTAATCCATACATCGGCTGAGCATAGAGAAGCCTTCCTTAGAGTTTTTCAGGCTGCCCGTGTATCCCAGACTATAGAGCCTGCTACCCTAGAAAACATGATAGGAATGATAGCGACGCCTCAGGTTATCTCCTTCTCCAGCCTAGAGTTACCTCCATCCGGCACCAATCATAACTCTCCCTTGTTCATCACCGCGCAGTATCGAAGCTTCCCCATCCCTCTCACATTGGTGGACAATGGAGCAGGCTTAAATGTTTGCCCCTTGCGTACAACAAGTGCAATCGGATTCAAGTCCGAGGACATTACGCCAGCCGTGAAGGGGATGACAGCGTTCGATAATACGCATCATGATGCGCTTGGGATTTTGATCATTCCATTAACGATAGGCCCTGCTAGCTTCGACATAGAATTCTACGTCGTAGACATTGAACCCTCCTTCAATCTTTTGCTTGGACGCCCTTGGCTTCACAAGCATCAAATCATTCCTTCAACCCTCCATCGTATGATTAAGTTTTGCTGGGATGACAATGTTGTTGTTGTCCTGGCAGAAGATATGGAGAAGGTTGAAGCTGTCTCTGCCATAGCCCCCCAGACCATCCACTTTGAGCTGAAACCTTCTGATGTCCACTATCGGGTTAACTGGTTTGAGTCGGTTAATTTCATTCCACCCTTAGAGCATGACAGCCATTTGGCCACTTCTGGCAACCCCCGTTTGATGGTCGACAATGTGTGTCGCAAGTGGGGATACGAGAAAGGATCGCCTCTAGGGCTTTATGGCCAAGGAATCGTTGAGCCGATCGAGGCCGACGAATGGATTGAGCGAGACGGTTTGGGTTATGAGCGTTGCTGCCAAAGGAAGAGATCGCAACGCTTCGGTAAGTCTTCCAAGATGATTATTCCACGAAATTTAGCCAACTTTATCAGCACAGGCATTATGGATCCAAACCACAGTTCATATGCAGTGTCAACGCCATCAGCTTGGGTCTGTCTAAAAGATTCATATCAAGACAGTGGCTGGTTAGAGACAGAGCAGCAGGGTACAGAACAGGAGATCATGCAGAACAGTGGTCAGACAGAGTTTTATCCAACATCTCAAGAGCAGTCAGCAGTCCAGACAGTGGTCCAAGAGATAGACACAGATGATGACATCGGCGATCTGGACCTCTTATTTCAGGAGCAGCTGGATGTGCTCGCAGAAGACCTGGCAGAGCATGATCGCATGAGGAAGGGCAAAGCACTTGCCACATCATCATCATCAGAAGCACCAATACCACCCTAGGGCCAAGTTTCAGTTATGATCCTGCACGAGATCGAGGCAAGGGATGCTAGACCAATGGAGTTAATCTCCTGTCAGCTGGGAGGCGGGTCTAGCTGGTATTGGCAGTATAAGCCTCACCTGGAGGATGAGGATCGAAACCTTGAATTAAGCACAAGTGAGACGGGCGGCGGTAGTCTCACTAACTTGCAGCAGAGCATCCTCCAGCAGGCAGAATCTTGTACAGATAGCAAAGAAAAAGAAAATACCAAAAAAAATTAAAAAAGCAAACAAATCAAAAAATGAAAATAAGGAGGCATCAGAGGCAGGGACTCCCAGCTCCCTAGATCATCCAGATAAGGAAACTGAAGAAGTAGCACAATGCCGATACAAGAACACAAAAGTCACTGTGACAGTCATTAAGCGCCATCAGGGCGTGGAATCAGAAGAGGTCTTCTCAGTTGACATTACAGATCCGGCATTTGAAAAAGAAATCTTGTCAGAGCTAATCGCCTATGAAGAAGAGGATGAGGTCCATGAAACTGAATATGAGGCCTGCATTTTGGGCTTACAGGTGGCAAAGGACCAAGGTGCCCGAGAACTCCACGTATACGGCGACGCAATGCTGGTTATTTCACAAGTCAATGGCGACTGGAAGACGAAAGACCGGAAGCTCGTGCTATATCATGAACATTTGTTAAAATTGACTGAAGAATTCGATGATGTCAAATTTTCCTTTATGAAACGAGCTAAGAATGCGTATGCAGATGCTCTAGCCACTCTAGCATCGTGGTTATCACTCCCAGAGGCACGGGCCATAGATATCTCGGTCACATGCATTGAACAGCCAACGCATTGTATGCATATTCAAGAAGCACCATCATCTGCTGAATTGCCCTGGTATAGTGATATTAAAGCTTTCTTGGAGACTGGCGACTTCCCTCCTGGCATTTCTGCAATAGATAAAAAGACCTTGACACGGTTAGCATCTAAATATGTGCTCGGGGCCGAACAACTATATAGAAGATCTTATAACCAGATGCTTCTCAGATGTGTGGACAAAAAGGAGGCAGATATGCTAATGTTAAAAGTTCACGTAGGCACCTGTGGTCCGCATATGAATGGGGTTCTCCTAGCTAAGAAAGTTATGTTGCAGGGGTATTTCTGGTCCACTATTGAAACAGACTGCTACCAATTTGTCAGAAGATGCCATAACTGCCAGATACACGACAATTTCATACATGCTCCCCCACAACAATTACATAGCATGTCATCACCCTGGCCATTTTCTACTTGGGGAATTGATGTCATTGGGGCCATTCATCCTGCCGCATCCAATAGGCACCGCTACATTCTGGTGGCCATCGATTACTTCACAAAATGGGTCGAGGCAGCATCATACAAGACAGTCACGGCAGTTGTTACAGAGAAATTCATCAAGAATAATATTGTCGCCAGATATGGGATTCCATATGCCATTATTTCAGATAACGGAACTAATTTCATAGCAAAGAGAGTTGAGGATTTTCTCCAGAATTGTAAGATTAAACATCACAGATCCTCCCCCTATCGACCACAGATAAATGGGGCAGTAGAGTCAGCTAATAAGAACCTAGTAAAAATCATGAAAAAGATGGTTAAGACTCATAAAGATTGGCATGAAAAGCTACCCTATGCATTATGGGCCTACAGGACCTCCGTCCGGACCTCAACGGGAGCAACACCCTATTCTTTGGTGTATGGCATGGTGGCGGTCCTTCCTTTTGAAGTCGAGATCCCGTCATTAAGAATCTTAAAGGAGGCAGAATGGATCTAGGATCGTTGTGTTCAGCTAGATTTGATTGATGAACACAGATTGCAAGCCTTGCATCATGCCCAGTGCTACCAGAAGAGAGTGGCCCGAGCATATCAGAAGAAGGTCCGACCTAGAAACTTTGAGCCAGGCGATTTGGTTTTGCGTGCCATCCATTTGCCTGATGCATGGGGAAAATTCAGGCCTAACTGGCGTGGACCATTTGTAGTCAAGGAGGCCCTGTCTGGAGGTGCAATCATTCTTGAAGGTATGGACCATAGGGAGCAGTCAGAGCCTGTCAATGCCTCCTACCTGAAGAAGTACTACCAGTGACTCCTAGTCAATCCTAAGCCTTGCACCGTGAGCCATGCATTTTTCATATTTCTTCTTTTCGCCTGCTAATATTTTAGGTTATTGCATCCTAGCATAACATGAATAATCTCCTACACTTTTTCTTTTTACATAACATTATCATTGCCCGATGAGGAAAATCAGAAGCCCACCTGTTTAAGATGAGTCCAGTCCTCCTCACGTGTTACTACCCTTGAAACTTAGAAGTGAGGGAGAGATTATTCAGTGAAATGGACGAAATGCACAAATTCCCAGGGGACCTATATCTCCAGAGGGAGTAAAAATGTTAGGTCTAGAGAAAGAGTGAGGAACAAGGAAAAAATACAGACTTTGGAACATAAAAGACATAAGGAGACAGAAGTAGTAGACAGAAGCTAACTCCACTGAGTGAGACATACGGGACGACCCTATCCCTACCATATAATTTGCAGAGAAGTCGAAGCATGCACCTATAAATCCTACAAAGGGACTAGCCACCCCTTTAACACAAAGGAGACAGTAGCTACCCCCTCAGCTTAGGTGTATTTTACCTCCAAGCAAGGATAGGGTAAGTCAGCATGCCATTGGAGAACAAAAAGAAATATGAATCCTTAAAAGAGTAGGTGTAGGGCCCCAAGATTTTGGCATGAAGTCCATAATATCTGAAGGATAGCTACAAATAAACCTAAGTATCTAGGTTAATGCCACATGAGTTGAGGACAGTTTCACTTCTTACAGCAGGCAATACAGGCTTCCTTGGTGCTGAGGGCACCAATATCTATTAATCATACATTAATCCTATCTCTGCATTGCACTTTTTGCATATCACCTAGTATCTTAAATCAAGCATATTTGTATATCACTTTGCAAGGCATTTGCTCATATTCTGACCAGGGGCATGTCAGCTGCCTTTTTGAGTCGTAATATGGGCAAATAGGCATTTGACTAGGGGCATGTTAGTCGCTTTTTTGGTGGGAAGGATTTATGACCAGGGGCATGCTAGCTAAATTAATCTTGGAAACAGTTCTATGAAACAAGCACAAGCAAGTCAAGATGACACTACTACAAGCAAATTTATCATTATAGTCCATCAGTGATACAGAATTTGCTAGTCAAACTCTCGGTCTCTTTGAGCTACCAGCCCCTGTGAAGCAACTACCACTAGGCGGTATCTCACTTATGGGCCATGTCTCCCTTATTTCAGCTTCATATTCCACTATACAACTAGAGCCCTCAGTAATGGCAAGGTTGGAGGATTGAATACCAGCACGCGTCATGCAGGCCAACTCTTAGGTTGTTACATTGGAGCCAGGAATATACCTCTTGTAACAATCAGGAATGAGACTTTGCTTAATGGAATCCTGGCAGAAGCCGAATTGGCGAAGAACTCGAACAGGGTGATATTCCACACCGCCTGTAAGCTCGGGAAGAACCACTAGCCGCATGTCCCCAGCATTAAAAAAGGCAGTAAAAGTCCTTGAGGCCGAGGATATAATGCACCATACTACCGTATCCTCAGCGAGATTCCGCAATCTGCTGCACAGCTCGTGTACACCTGGAAGTGTCCTTGACTAGTGAATGCGGCTATAAGCTTCAAATGCAGAAGGTCGAGGGCGCAGAACCTTCACTCCCATATGAGCAGCAAACCAAACGTGGCAAAACGGGTTGCATAGTTAAATAAGCACAATAGAGTACTAAAATAAAATGGCTTACTTACTTGCACCAGAGCGCCACAACCATGGAAGTGTCGAGAGCGTCCCAACGCCCGATCCAAACCAATATAAGTCTCTGCAAGGAGAATGGGAGCAAGATCAATTTGGCGAGTAACCATCACCCAAGCTATTTCTTCCACCTCAACAGCCACAGTCATCCGGCCATGGCTAAAAATAAGCTCCCCAAGGAAGCGCATCACAAAACCATGAAGCCACAGGTTGCCAAAAGAGGAACGGGCGCTGATAATCTCATCAAAATAATGCAGGCGCACCATGGTAGTAGATCCATCTCTGCAAATAAGGCTCTTCTCACAAACACTTCTGGTCAAACCAGTCAGTCGACTCAGAACTGAAGTATAGTTATCATGGCAAGAGAAGACGGGAGGGGACAAGAATGGCGACAGGCCGCATATCCGTCTGACCTCCTCCAAAGTCAGAATCATTTCTATCTGCCCGAAGCGAAATACATGAAAAGCTGGCTTCCAGAATCGAGCCACGACACATAGCAGGTGCCAGTTCACCTCCACTTTAGCTATACTTAATAGGGAGGAGGATATGCCCCAAATTCGCTGTTGTTCGCGATCTGCAGCTGTTAAAGCATCAATCCAGCCACGTAGAGCATCTGAACAATATTTCGACGTCACCATGGTGGGATAGCTCTGTGGACACAAATTTGGGCCAGATATGGCAGGAAAAAGGCAGAACTTGGCATAAATATGAGGCAAATAGAGTGATGCAATAGAATATGATCTTAATATAAATGCAAATCAAAAAAAAAAAATGCTCAGGAAATTTTGTCCTGTTGTAAATCCGAGATAATATTGCAAAGATGAAATCTGTATTTTGCTTTTCCTTCTCATATAGCAAGGCATGAAGAAATCAGCAAGGAAAAAAACAACAAAAATATCCACGTACCATTGTAATAGCGTAGCCAGAGTCCAGAACAGATCAAAGAAAAATGCTACAAGCAAGCTATGAAGATTTGAGGTTGTTTGCAGAAGGGGCAGTGGTGCATCTCGCTGGGAATGCGAGATTATATAGGGAAGAAGCAAGGGGTCTTAGCAAAAAAGGAAAGCAAGCTGACCATTTTTAGGTGGCGCACAAAAGTGACGCACCTAGGAGGCGCACGTAGGCAGTGCACCTAGGTGGCGCACCAAACAGCTAAAAATTTCAGCAGCACTTCTCCTAAAATATGGACCTCGCCAAATCGGCGCCATTTTCTTGAAACCTGCATAGGAAATTTCATACAGCATACACAAATAATACCCCAGGAGAGGGGCGTATTCCAAAATTTGGAGTTGTCATTTTAGAAAAGTTCTCAAACAGATTTACAATGTTCCAGTGTTAATACATGGCTTGACTATAGCAAAAAGATAAAAGATGGCTATTCCTCGTCTGACTCTGCCTCGTCGGACGACGCCTCTTGAAAACTCTTGGCCAAAAGACGGGCTCCTCGTCGAGTGATCCGACGCGACCACTGAGCGGTAGCAGCAGCCTGAGAACGGGCAACAGAACTCTGAACCCTCTGTGAAACCTCTGTGTCAGAACGGTCTTCCTCAGAAGCTTCCATATTGAATTCCCCACTGCTAGCTGCATTCACTTCATGGGCGGGGAAATCTTGCTGCAATATCAAAATTTCTATTAGTAGCTAGAATTATTAAGCAAATTGCAAGAGCGGGAAAAAGAGACGAATACCCGAATAATATTGCGCCAACGTAGTTCCTGCAAATTTACAAATATGTCAGGCATATTGTTGAAAATGCCAATTTACAAAAGTAAAAGTCATACCCTCTTCCGTCGGATATCGGCGTAAAAGGCGCCGAATTGTTCTTCAAAGCCTTATTGAATTGTGACAAATATCAGATTTATGTTGATTACATGCATAGAAATGTTAAGCAGAAATTATAATCAAATACCTTGGCCCAGTCGGAGGCGTACCACATGCCACGCTGGCTATCCCGCACAGCCTCCTCAAATAGGTACGGCTTCCCGACGCACCGGTACCAAGCCAGATAATCTGTATAATTGACTTCCTGAAGAACATGCCTGTCCTGAGAAGCCATAGCTGCCGCACGCCGACTTCTGGCCACAGAACGAGTCGAGGCCAGACAGTCCATGTCAGAAGGAGGAGGGGCAGGAATGCAGAACTCATTTAGAAACTGGTGCCTCACACGTTCCGAGAGAAAGTATGCTGATTTCTTCATGTTGTAGAATTTCACTTGCTTGTCCCTCAAAATGCGGTCGGAGTTCAGAGGAACCCAATCAAAGCCATCGTATCTAGCAAATGGGCGCAGGTGAACCTGTTATAGAAAAGACAAGTATAAGCGATTTAGGCAGTGCAGGCGTAAAAGAACTGAAGGCTACAGCATGAAAAGAAAACTTACACCCTCGAGCTCTACCAGGTCCAGCAGATACCAGTAGGACTCATAACTGTACTCCCCTGCAGCAGCCCGATGGTCAGGCTCAACCCACTGGCGGGGAATAGGGGTGGGCACGGTTCGGTTTGGTTCGGTTTGAGACAAAACCACAAACCAAACCATATAGTTCGGTTTGAACAATTTTCAAACCGAACCGAACCATTGTATCTATTGAAACCGAACCAAATCGAACCATTATAGATCG
>JAMKQA010040850.1:0-12039 GCA_024699735.1 Posidonia australis
TTTACGCAGCCCCCTTTTATTTTGTTTGCATGATTCTTCATGTGTTTTATGGTTTTCCTCGTCTTCCATAATAGACTAGGTGGCGACTCCTGCATTTTGCATTTTTCCCCTTTCTTTTTGCCGTGGCTTTGTCGCTCCTTTGGCACACACATCACCTACCCGTGTGGGCCACCCCCGTCGGCATGGTTACAACTGGTCCTGGGGTGGTACAGGTGTTTCTACTGGTGATGATGGGGCAATTGATTTGCCCTTCCTCATACGATCATGCTTTGCCAGGTCTTCTGCGAGCACATCCAACTACTCCTGGAATAAGAGGTCCAGATCTCCAATGTCATCTGTGTCTGCCTCGTGGACCACTGTGTGAACTGTTGACTGCTCTTGAGCTACTGGATACATCTCTGTCTGGCCATTGTTTTGCTCAATCTCCTACTCTATACCCTGCTGCTCTGACTCTGGTCGACCGCTTTGATATGACCCTTCTAGACAGACCCAAGCTGATGGCACTAACACTGCATATGAACTGTGGTTTGGATCCAAAATGCCTGTGCTGATAAAGTTGGCTAAATTCCGTGGAATAATCATCTTGGAAGACTTACCAAAGCGTTGTGATTTCTTCCTCTAGCAATACCGCTCATAATCCAAACCTTCTCGCTCAATCCATTCCTCGCCCTCGATCGGCTCGGCGATTCCTTGGCCATAACGCCCCAGAGGCAATCCTTTCTCGTATCCCCAATTGCGACACAAATTGTCGACCATCAAACGGGGGTTGCCACAAGTGGCCAAATGGTCGACATGCTCCAAGGGGGGATGAAATTAACCGGCTCAAACTGGTTAACCCGGTAAAGAACATCGGAAGGCTTTGGTTCAAAGTGGATGGTCTGGGGGGCTATAGCAGAGACAAATTCAACCTTCTCCATATCCTCCGCCAGGACAACAACAACATTGTCCTCCCAGCAGAATTTAATTATAAGATGGAGGGTTGAAGGAATGATTTGATGCTTGTGAAGCCATGGGTATCCAAGCAAAAGGTTGAAGGAGGGTTCGATGTCTACGACGTAGAATTCTACGTCGAAGCGAGCAGGGCCTATGGTTAACGGAATGATCAAGACTCCAAGTGCATCATGATGCGTATTATCGAAAGCTGCCATCCCTTTCACAGCTGGCGTAATGTCCTCGGACTTGAATCTGATTACACTTGTTGTACGCAAGGGGCAAACATTTAAGCCTGCTCCATTGTCTACCAATGTGAGTGGGATGCAAAAGCTCCGATACTGCGTGGTGATGAACAATGAAAAATTATGCTTGGTGCCATAAGGAGGTAACTCTAAGCTAGAGAAGGAGATAACCTGTGGCACCGCTATCATTCCTACCATATTTTATAGGGTAGCTTGTTCAATTGTCGGGGACACACGGGCAGCCTGAAAAACTCTAAGGAAGGCTTCTCTATGCTCAGTCGATGTATGGATTAGGTCCCAGATGGAAATATCAGCTTTGACCTTCCTAAGTTGTGCAGTGATGTCAGCTGAAAGTTGGCTGCTAGTGGTAGGATTAGATGGTGCTACTCTAGGCATAGGCAGTTGTGCTTGAAGTTTGACAGGGATTGGTGCTGCAGGTGCTGGTGATCTAGATGGCTGGGCTTGCACTGGGTTAGGGGTTAAAGTTGGGGAATTAGGCCTGGATGTTGGGGGTTTGTATACTCTACCTGATCGTGTTACTTCTGCGCACATTCCTGTGGCATAGTTGTAAGGAACACGATGCATGTCTTGGGTTAGAGTAACAACAACTAGGGGGTGGGCAATTAACAGTGCAGATGTGGTTGAAGGATGTGGGTGAGTAGGAGGGTAAACTTGAGGGTACTGGTAGTTCTAGTGAGTCAGAGGGTATGATGGCTGACTTGGCCTAGATTGGGGCCAGGCTGATAAATAAATTGGGGTTGGTGGCTGGGAGTATATGACAGGTGGCGCCACAGAGTACTCCGACTCGACAACCAGACGGATCATATGAATAGATTCCTCGGAATTGTCGAGAAAAGAATGATACAATTGGTGGGGAAAAGGGGACGACTCATCATGGATCAAGTCGGCCGGACGGATGGAGGAAGAGATAGGCTCAGAAGAAGAAGAGATAAAATTGACTCCCGAGGAACTTGATGCTCCCGAGGATGAATGCTGTGGCAAGGGTTGGTTAACTATATTGGGGTGTGCTGGCTGTGCTTGGGCGGCCACTGGTGTGTGCGCTGGGCCGGCTGCCTGGGTGTTAATCACTATGACCCTCTGGTCAATCAAGTCCTAGACAGCGTCCCTGAGTGTCAAGCAATTATCCGTCGAATGACTAGCCACCCGATCGAAATTGCAGAACGCATTGGCGTTATACCAAGCAGGAAGTGGACTAGGTGGTGGGTGCACCTCAGGCAGCCTCAGTAGGGTTGCCACCTTGGGAAATACCATGCTCAAAGGCTCCACTAATGGGGTATAGTGGCACCTGTCACGGCGTTGTCGCTTCGGCTGTGGATGTGCCAACGGTGGGCGCATCCTAGCCGGTGGGGCAGGGTAGACTAGTGTGGCAGTGGGGGTAATGTGTGATGCATGCGGTGCTGTAGGTGTAGGCGTGGTTGCATAAACTACTTGACGTTGCGGGGGCGAGCGGACATTTGTCGGAGCAGCAGGGGATCTGATGTAAGAAACTGTATTTTTGGAGGGATCCCGCCTCCTGGGTGGATTGGTATTGTGGTTGTTGTTGTTGTTGCTGCTGCTTGGGCCACTATGTGAGGTGGTGGCCTGTTTGGCAAATGCCAAGAGAGTAGGAAAACTGCCGCCGCGTAGTGAGCTCTCAACACGGGCGTCCACCCGAAGTAGTGTCGAAAAAGTGGTGACTAGTTGAATGCTAAGCAGAGCCCCGACTACTGGCTGTGCTCCTCGGATTATAATCTCGATGGATTCATCGTCGGAGGGTCTATCCTTGACCTATGAAGCCAAGGAGCGCCATCGTCCAACATACTCCCCAAATGTTTCTTGGGGCCTCTGCTTGATAGCGACCAAGTCCTCCCACTTAGGGACTAAGTCGAGATTGAAGGAATATTGTTCCAGGAACGCCTGCGTAAGGTCGTCCCAAGTCTTGATGGTGGCCATGTTGAGGGAAGTGAACCACTTCAACGTGGGCCCCGTGAGACTCTTCTGAAATAGGCAGATCAACAACTTTTCGTCAGCTTGGAGCTGGGCAAGGTCTCCGCAATAGGCTTTAAGGTGGGCAATTGGCAGCCCCTACCATTGTATTTGTCGAATTCCGGGATTTGGAAATTCAGGGGAAGAGTCTCCTCTGGAAAATAACAAAGGTTCTGGAATTGGTAGGACTGGCAGTCCCCACCCTGCACTTGTCGGAGAGTGCGCTCCAGATCATTTACTCTCACGAGGAGAGCATCTGGAGCTACTGCAACTGTGGATTGTGCAGCAGAAGCGAGTGCCGTGTACACTGTATGGGTCGCCCCTAAGGGCTCCTCCGGATCCACCATTCCATCGTCTGGTGCTATCGCAGGATGGCCAGTGTACCCGTGCATGGGTGCATTGTGCTGTGGGACAAAGGATGAACCTTGTGTCTAGTACAAGGGTGAGGATAATGCAGGGGGTGGTGCAACAAGTGGTGCAGAGTGTGGGAGCAAGAGCTGTTGGACCGGAATGGCCTCAGGTACAATGCTCAGAAGGATGGAGGCAGAACAAAGGACGAAGAGTCAGGAAGCTGAGATTCCAGTTGTCCGAACTAGGGGGTGGCTACTACTGAGACAACCGCAGTCGAAGGAGGGCTAGTAAACACATAGCCCTGAGAAGAAATAGACTCAACTGTTGTGGCCCCAACAGGAGCAGATGACCAAGCAGGTGGTCCCGAAGGCGGGGGTAGCCACAGGGACACGGAAATGAGGTGGTGGAGGTCCTCTAGAAGCCAAGACAAAAGCTGGGGCAGCACTGACAACTGGAACAGAAACAAAGGAAGAGTACCCCGAGATAGGGACCTCCTCCTGGATAGCAGAGGATAGGGACTCGCTGGCATGCTGGGCCATGGTGGATCGCGAGCGAGTAAGGATCGGACTGCGGCTGGGAAAAGTAGGATGAATCCTAGGACGAGCTATCGTCGAAAGTGACGGATAACTTGGGAGACGCAGTCGAGAATAGGGTCGCAGATAGAGTCAGCGAAAGGAAAAATCTCGAGCTTAGGCTAGGGAAACTCGCACAGACAAGAAACCTATGCACATAAACAAACAAGTTAGAAATGATGCAATGTTTATGGTGGTATGAGATGCAAAATGCATGAAAGACTCTAGTATGCGCTCTCTCGCAACCTAGGGGTGTCCTACCAAGCCGTCTACTCCGAGTTCACATAGGGGTGAATGGGTCTCCGACTCAAGTTTAGAAAAATGAAGGTCCCCGTTCTAAATCCCAGCCAAAGCTTAGGCAGTGAACAGGTGGTGCATTCGGGGCCTCGTCCTCTACCAAAGCAGTAGGCTGTACCCTCTACTAACACTGACACGACCCCAGACAAGGGGGAACACACCCGATATTTCATCCCACGCCAAAGCCATAGGATGAGACATCGAGAAATATCCTTCGCAAACTGTATAGGCGAACTCAGGAGAGGAGAAGATGCATGTCCTATATGATGAATGCAAAGTATGCTTTGAGTCTTTTACTTGCAAGTTTATTAAACCGTGGGGGAAAATTTGCAATTTGTCACTAGTTTGCCTTATGTTTTATTGATTTTGGTTTTTATATTTTCATTAACCCAATGGGGAGAGCAGACATGTCTCTTATCTCCTAAACATGGCATGTACAAGAAGGGAAATAAACATACAAATTAGCCATGAATTAACAAACAAAAGCGTGTGCAGGTTATGTGCAATAGTGGTGACATAACAAATGTGTAAAAGGGAAACACCCACTATACAACTGGCATGCATGCAAGGAAGACATTGCTTATAAAAGGGACAACCAATGCAAGGCATAGAAATAGGCAAGCAAAGGGGGAAAGCCTAAATAAACAAGAAATTCAAAACAAAAGTCGGGATCTGGTTATCCCTAGTGGAGTCGCCTGTTCCTGTAACCATGCCGGTGACAACCTCGTGCTTGGCGCGAAAGGCCAAATACGTGAGGATCGGCAAAGTCACAGCAAATCAATAAAAATAATGATAAAATGCAGGAGTCGCCACCAAGTCTATTTAAAAAATGGGAGACGAGGAAAACCATTTAAAAATACTCAAATCATGCAAAATTAGCCAAATGGAAAAGTAGGTCATAAACCAAAAAATTAGGCAAGGATCCCTGTTACGCACGAGGAAGGTATTAGGCACCCTCGTGCGCTCAAAAATCACTCTTTCTATGGGTTTGACGTTTACTTATATGATATGTCAGCTTTTCAGCCTTTTCTATACGCCTAAGGGCGATATGCCATGCCATGCTAAGTGAGTGGTGTCTTATGCTAAATAAGGGTGCATGGAGTGCAGGGTGTGTCCTGATGCTCAGAAGTATCGCTCATATAATTAGTCAAACATTGATGCAAAAATATTGCATAAATAAGATCAAGGATCTAAGTACTTTGAGTGATTTTCATCCTTGCTTTACAATATGCCAAATGTGATCTAACATGCATAAAAAGGTTTAAAAACAGAGTTGGGTCTTCCTGATATATCATGGAAGAAAACCCAAAAATCCAGAAGTAAATCAAAACAAGAAATCCTACTAGAAACTATGCGAAAACCACTGTGTGCTATTGAAAAATAGACTGATGTGCTTGTTTGGTGCACTAGGCTGGTGCTCCAGTCTGGTGCGCCACCTAGGTGCTCATGTGGGGGTCAGAAAGATTTGCCAAAGAAAACACAGAAATCCATGCAGTGCAATGTCATATATAAATGCATTCCAGAAAATTATACAATGTAAAATCCTTGTAAACTCGAGAAAACATGATAGAAAAATCAAAGCATGAGAAAATATATGGACCTCGTGCTCAAGGGCTGCAAGCCTAACACGAGATCACATCCTACTCATGCTAGATGAAAGCAACAAGGTTCAACCATATCACCTGGATCATGGGCTGATGCATAAGATTCTCCATATAGGAGTAAGGGGCAATCAGCCTACCAGAATTTAGCCATGGACTGAATATACAAGGTGCAAAAAAAGTCTTAAAATAGTATTATCTTAAGATGAAAACATGTAGGCAAGGACATATGATATCCAAGAATCAACACCAGGAAAACTAGAATCAAAATCCTCCGGGAAACAATGCAGACTGAGATGCAAACAAGGTGATTTGCTCTCTGACCAGTCCGGTGCACCAGCATGGTGCGCCAGAGTGGTGCTCTGGTTAGGTGCTCCACTCTGGTGCGCCAGGTAGGTGCTCCAGAATGGAAATGACCTCGACCGCCCGGTCAAAGGTCGCACCTGCGAAAATCCAAAAGAAGCAAATGACATTGACTGCCCGATCAAAGTCAACAGGCTGGATTCACGCTCGTGAAAATCCAAGAGAGGCAAATGACGTTGACCGCCCGGTCAATGTCAACAGGCTGGATTCCGCGCCCACGGAAATCCAAGAGAGGCAAATGACGTTGACCACCCAGTCAAAGTCAACAGGTTGGATCTCGCGCCCACGGAAATCCAAGAGAGGCAAATGACGTTGACCACCCGGTCAAAGTCAACAGGTTGGATTCCGCGCCTACGGAAATCCATGAGAGACAAATGACCTTGTCCCGAGGCTTGACCCCATCTTTCCATGCGTTTAAAAACCCATGGCCAACCCTCTTGTGAGGGGGAGAAAAAAAGAGAACGATAACGAGAGGGAGAGAGGGAACGAGAGACTGTGAGGAGAGGGAGGAAGGAGGAGCCACCGACCACCGAGGTTTCGTCACCATTGGAGTATACGTGCCGACAGTGTGGTGCGTACGTTGGGAGGCTCGCTGAAGTTCGCTGGAGTTGAGAATCACTAGCGATTTTCAACAAGGTATGTGTTTCCCTCCCTCTTTTAATTCCTAGAGATCATGCCTAGGTGTATTTTGATGTGGTAAAGATCATGGAAGCATGGAAACAAGATAAACATGTGGAAGAAATGATTTAAGAATTTTCAAGGAATTATCCATGAGATTTTGTGAAATATGAATGATCTCTGAAAATAAATAGAAATCATGTTAATCCTATGTTCTAATGGTGTTAACTGTTGTCTATGATCTAGATGTTCTTGAATGATCTCGGTGATTTTTATGAATTTTTATAGAATTTTTAGTGATTTTCCCAGCATTTCGAGAGATGGGTTCTGTCTGAGTTTTCTGAACTGACTGTATAAGGGTCAAGGGGTTTTCACTAGTGAGAATTACTAGCAGATTCTCCTGATGGAAATCAGTGGTGGATCTCACTGGCAAAAATAGCTAGCAGATCCACGTGGCGATTTTGATTGGCAAAAATGGCCAGCGAATCCAGCGTTTTCAATAACTCAGACCCTATTTTTTGTAATTGTGTTTTGACTAAAATGTGAATAAATCCTGTTATTACATGTGGACTGATAAATAATTAAATGCATGAGAACATGAGAACCATGATGGTATAAACAAATGTGAAATAAAGTGTAATGAAAATAATTTCCTAAAACAAGTAGGAAATGCCTAGAAATGGTTACTAACCAATAAATGGATGAATAGTGTGATCATGGTTAGTGAGAAACATGAATGTGAAAATAGATGATTGAGAATAAGTTTTGGTAATGATTTTGAAAGTGATTTAAAAGAGTTTTAAAGGAAGCCACATATGATCAAAATGATTTACCGAGATTTGTAGGAAACACATAAAAGCCGATTGGTTGTACCGACAAGGGGTAGTGAGACCTCTAAGTAGTCGGGGATGAGCATAGGCTATGGTTGCCAAGTTGGTCCTAGGAGAAAGCCTCGTGATTGTGTGTAAGTGTAGTACTGTAGGGACTAGGAGATGATAAACTGGAGGATCACTCAGTGCAGGTGTTGGTTGGTTCTGGGGTTAGAATCCCCAGGTACTCGGGCACCTAGGGGCGTCACAGAGTAGACGCACTCCATGCTAGTACTAGTGAGGGTATGCTACTTTGAGGCAACGGCTGGAGCGGTTGAACTCTTGTAGGAGGATGTTTACCGTGGCACTGTAGTGTAACGGAGATAGAGCCTTGCCAACTGCTTGTGGCTAGATCGATCACCTGTGGCTAGGGTGATACGACAGGTTTTTGAGATAGATTGAGATTTGTGTGTTTGCTAGCTTCCAACCTTGTTTTCTGTGACTTGATTAATGAGATGATTCGTGTTTTGGCTACATTCTAGGTGAGAAAAATGGCTTCCTGAAATGCATAGAGTGATTTGAAAATGAGCATGAGATTTTAAAAGAAAATGACGAAAGAGTTTTGAAAAGTTATGATGTATAAATGTGACATCTGAGCCTAATATTCCATTTTTACTTATAAACCATGTAATTAATTATAATATTATATAAATGGTTTATTAATGGATAATCAGTTATTTCTTGGATGTGTGGGCTTGTGTTTGCCTTTCTGTGCATTTGTTTGTGATTTGGGACCAATGTGGGAACCAATCTAAGGAAGCACAGTTGCCTCGGTTTGCATGCCTGTCTTTCCTTCTTTTCTTCCTTTCTCTTTCTCTCTCTCTCTTTTCTCTCCCCACAGGCATACGTCCTCTTCTTCTTCTTTCTCCTCACCCTCATCCCACCCATGCCACCAACGACACCGCCTGTGCTTCCCCGCCCCTCCGATAGTGGAGGAGGAGGCAGTGAAGAGGGAGACAAGCTGGGAAGAAGAGAAAGAGGAAGAAGGAGCGACCGTCAGAGGCCGAGGTTTGTTGAGGCTTCTCTAGGGCGCGAGGAGGCTCGTCGGAGCGCGGGAGGATCGCTAGGGTGCCATCAAAGGTACGCGACCCTTGTCCCTCCTCGTTTCCTTTTGGTTTGAATAAGTGGGAAAAATACATGAAAATGACGAAAAATGTATGAAAAATTGTAGAAAAATAGTGGGAATGAAGGAAATGTGATTAATGATATGAATGTCTAGAGATCATGCTAGGTTGTGTGAATTTCGTGGGTTTTTGGTAGAAAAATGCCTTAAGTGTTTTAAGGTTTAACTCTGAGCACGTTATCTTTGAGAATTTATATCTCCTTGTATGGTTAATGTAACACCCGTAAAATTCATTTTGTAATTATTTACATTTTATGAATTTTATTCCTGGACGGGTGTTACTGTTCTGAGGCCCGTTGTGTGGTTTTGGGCTTTTGGGCTTGGGCCTCGTGGGCAGCCTTCTATTTGCATGTCCCTGTGCGTGGGTTGGCACTATGCATTTGTGGCACTGTGCATGTGGGGCCTGGGTGTGGGTTCGTGTTGGGCCCAGGTGTGGGGTCCCCGTGGGGCCCGCATTTGTGGCCTGTTGGTTGCTTGTGCGGTGTGCCGGTGGCTGAGACGCGCAGGTGAGCATGTTCCCAACTACTGTGGGCGCAGCCTTTATAAGCCGCATCGCACTTCTCCTTGCCGCTCATCGCCGCCTTCTTCTTCTTTCCTTCACCTCCCCGGTGCACACATCTCCTTCCCCACCCTTCCTTTCCTTCCTCCCCACTCATCCTTCCTCTTTCCCCTCTTGTTCTCCTTCCACCCATATCCCCTGTTCCTTCTTCTCGCGCGTCGTCGGACACAAAGAGAGGGAGGGAGTGAAGTGGAGGGCATAGGATTTTAAGGAGAAACAAATCAAAATAAAATAAATTTACAAGGACTACGATTTATTAATGCAAAAAATTAACAAGGATGAGTACTAATTTATCAAAAGCTTTAATTACTGTATCTCCACTAAACATACACCAATATACCAATATTCAAGTGTAGATTAACAAAAGCATACACCAATATTGAAGATTAGAAACAAAAAATCAGAGAGAAAAAATCAAAATAAAAGAAATTTACAAGGACTATAGATTTACATAATGTGTTTTTTTACAACAAATACAATGTAAACATTCAGAAACATTTGATCCAACAGTGATAACAAACCAAAGATAAAATCAAATAGGATAAAAGTGGGTTCCTTACCTTGACACTGGAAGCTCAAATCAATTTCTTGCTGCCACCGATACTACACCGGAAGCTCAGATCAGGAAGGAGAAGAAGGGTAGAAAGGATGTCTGGTGTATGTATCTTTAATCAGAGCTTGTTGATCCCCTATCTACGTTTGGTGGAAATCCAAATCGAAGAAAGGGGTAGTGTTTCTAGGACGGTCAAGAAAGACAGAGGGGAAAGGTACAGCGAAGTAAAAGAGAGGGCGTGAAAGAGAAGAGTAGATCAGAGGGGGAGAGAGGGTGTGAAGGGGGAAGGTAGACCAGAGGGAGACAGAGGGTGTGAAGGGGGAAGACGCAGATTAGAGAGGGAGAGAGGGTGTGAAGGGGGAAAGTAGACCAGAGGGAGACAGAGGGTGTGAAGGGGGAAGGCACAAATCAGAGAGGGAGAGAGGGCATGAAGGGGGAAGGCGAGAGCACTAATGATAAGAGAGAGAGAAAAGATAACATTAGCCCTAAATCGTTGGACATATCAGGTAATAACATGAAATGATGAAGGGTAGTTTGAGAATTTCATGATCTAATATCTTAGCTTCTACCAGAAGCTAAGAAAACCTAGCTTCTGGATTTATATACATTTTCAGAATCTAAAAGTGCATAGCTTCTCCCAGAATCAGTAGCTTAATGGTTTGTTTGGAATAGCTTCTGATATATTTTCAACTCTTGTCAAAATCTAGAGTCTATAAGTTGTCCAGAAGTAGAACAAACACAGCCTATGTACAACATCTAGGAGAGATGCCAGAGTAATATATGTTCTAATAGGTATGTGCTAGGTGACCTTTTACTGGTCACTCATGTATGTTTTGTTTGATGTTTTCTCTAGTACTGGATAAGAGTAGAAGTTTGCTAATGCACGTGAAGATAGAGCCAGTCAACCACACATCAAGAGTTCTAGGTAAGTATTTAATTTAATTTAATTTAAGTCAATTAATAATATTTCTACTTAAGTTGTTTAATGTTGGATTTAGTTTTAGATTTGATGTAAGTAATTATTGTAAGTAAATAGAGAAAAAAATAGTAGCCATTTGCTGTAATGTTTGCATACATAATTCTTTCGTAATGTTTTATTCCTTACTTGTTGGATCCTGTTTATTCACATTACAATAGCTACTTGCCCACTCCTTCTCCTGTCTCATATGGCTTGCTTGTGAACGTTACCATCTTTAGATTTCTCGTAATTCATAAAATTAGTCATAAAATATACAAACTAGTTAATCATAAACATTATTATTAACTCAAATTATCATTCACATATAGTGCATCTTTATCTCAAACATTATTATTAACTTAATTACCTGTTTTTTTGGCCTTCTCCAAAATAAAATTAGTTGTTCCCAATCTCCTTGGGAAATTCTTTGAGCATTGTCATGATTATTGAATGGTTCTTCTTCTGTTTTGGCAGCATCATAATAAACTTCTAATTCACCTCGCCAATCTACAATCTTTTTTTGAACTGATTTCTTACAAAATTGTATAACCAAGTGCTAATCCATGGGCTTATCATCCTCACACTACTAGAAAAATCAGATTTTACGAGGACTTATAACGAGCACATTGCGAGGACATGTCCTCGCAATATATTAGCGAGGAAAAATAACGAGGACGAAGCAAGGAACCTTATTTAGCAAGGACTTTACGAGGACATGTCCTCGCAATAGTCCTCGCAATAGTACCCTAAAATTATAAACACTTGCCCTCTTTCTCAGCCACTGCCCTCTCGTCTCTTCACTCTCCTCTCCTCTCTCACCACAACCTCCGCCGCCCCCTCTCGTCTCTTCAACTTCGCACCCTCACCACCACCTCCGCCGCCCCCTCTCGGCCCTGCCCCCAGCATGGGCCCCCGTGCCCCCACAACAACTCCACCCCTTCCTCCTACATTAGTCCTACATTGCCAGTTGAGGGCGTGGCAGGGGGGACAAGGTGGGGAGGATCTGCCACATGT
>JAMKQA010040855.1:0-10923 GCA_024699735.1 Posidonia australis
CCCCCCCCCCCCCCCGGCCCCCTAGTAGCCTCCTCCCTCCGCACCCCACAGGCGACAGTCAATAGGATCACTCCTCCGGCATCAGGCCTCAGCCTCCTTGCCCTCCTCGGCAGCCTGCAGCCCACAGCCACATAGGACGAGTCGTCCTCCTCCGCCTCCTCCTAAACCCTCCTCCTCCACTCCTCTGCCCTCCGCCTGTCGCCACACCCCACAGGACGAGTCATCCTCCTCCGGCCTCCACCTCTTGCTCCTCCTCGCCTTCGCAGCCCCACTGGACGAGTTGTCCTCCTCCGCCTCCTCCTAAACCCTCATCCTCCACTCCTCTGGCCTCCGCCTCCTAGTCGTCCTCGACAGCCCGTAGCCCATTGATAGGACAAGTGACAAGTCGTCCTCCTCCGCCTCCTCTTAAACCCTCCTCCGGTGTCCGCCACCTGGCTGTCCTCGGCAGCCCGCAGCCCACAAGTGACAGACTGACAGTGGCTCCTCTAGTCGTCCTCGTCGACAAAAGGACCACCAGACGACAGCGGCGTTGCTTTCTGGACAACAACCACTACTATAATCACTGCTAGTAGCTCAGTAAGTGTTTCGATCAAAACATGAGAATCATGCAATTTGACTCCTAGTACATCTGCCTTGTCAAATATGGAATAATTTATGTCTTCAAAACACACCTAGGTGGCTAGGTCTTCTCAATATATAATGTCATTTGTATGGTGAGTATCATTTATCAAGTCAGCGATAATTTTCTCAAAATGTTCATCTAGATTCACAAGAATGATCACAAATAGAAGTAGATATACATAGGATAATCATTAAATTATAGTGCTTAAAAAATGACTATCCAAGGGATTTCTTTGGAGCCACAAAAAGAATGCAGTCTAGTTACCATGAATATCCCAGCCTAGCAACAATAAGCATCAAATGTATAATTATATGTATTTCATGTCCTAAATACCTTTAAAGAAAGGACATTGTTATCTATATCTATAATTAAAAAACTTACACATTGTTCACTAAACAATAGCATAGATCATGGAAAAAAGAATTATGGGTCATGAATATTACTTCTTTGCATTAGTATGAATTAAAAAATGTAAAATATTACCAATATTGTATTTCAAAACATTATAAAGCCACTCAAATAAATACCAAATATCTGTAGTGTCATACATGAAGAATGGTCAAATGTAGAACTTTTTTTTTGGAATGGAGTGGTATACATGTACTCTTTCGTGTGTTTACATTTGTACTTACATTTTTTTTGTGCAAGTAATATTTGTTTTGTTTTTCTAATATAGGGTGATAATCTTTTAAAGATGTCCAAGAAATCAACTTTTACTAATAGCAGAGATTTACAATGCAACACAGGTTATACATTCATTTAATAATTTGATTGTATTCTTTTTAATTCTTTTATATGATTTTTTAATATAATATCCTTTTATATGAATTTTTTAATATAGAAATAGAAATAATGGTTGATGTTCAATCAAAGGAAGTTCCTATTGGTCAAAGTCGAGCTTCCACTCCAAATGTCATTGCAACTCCATCAATTACTAGTATTGATTCTCATGATGTGGTTGCTACTGTGGATTCCAAGGAGCCTAAGCCTAAGCATCAGAAAAAACTAAAATCAGAAGCTTGGTTACATTTTTCACGAGAAGTGTTTGAAAATGGTTCAGTGAAAGCTACTTGTAACTATTGTAAGGTAGTATTTGAAGGTAGAAGCACCAAAGGTACCACTCATCTCAATAATCACACTAAAATATGTGCTCGTAGGCCACGAGAAGATATTAGACAAAAAATTCTTGCTATGTCTACAAGTAATAGTAGTGGGCCTACATCAAGAATAGACATTTACAAATATTATGCTGATATTGAAAGGTCAATGTTTGCAAAGATGATCATGAAGCATGATACTCGCTCTCAGTTGACTCCTGATATGATAGAGGCTTTAGTTTGTACAAAGGATTGGTTCCCATTGCTTTCTGAGAAATTAAGTAAGTTAATTGTTAATAGTTAATACTTCTTTATTTTGATTTTTATTATACAATCAAACATTATATCTAACAAATTTCTTTTGTTTTGCTATTGATAGGCACCGACATCGTCGCTATTGAGTGAGATTAACTATTGGTATCTAAGTATCTTTTAAAATTAAGTCATTCATTTATTTTACTTTGAGCATGGTATATGTATATTTACTAATCAAGTTATTTTCCCTTTCGTAGGTGTGATTAATGAGAATGAGACAAACTTTGAGTCTAAGGGATTTAACAACTTGGAATATTTTGCTGTTTATTTGTATTTGAACTTATGTTATTAATTTTTTGTTTAAATATAATTTGAACACTTGTTGTTTATTTGTGTTTGAACTTCTGGTCCATTTATGTTGGATGAGAATTGAACTTATTTGTGTTTGAACTTATGGTCTATTTATGTGGGATGAGAATTGAACCATATGTGAATGATATAGTGATCTTCAAAAGCCCATTGGGAACATGTACACTGCATCTCTATATGCATCACTTGCTTCTGTCATTCATAACAAGAATAGCACATTGGTAATGTTTCTGAATTCTCTATCATGGTTTATGATTGCGAAATTGGTATTTTTAGTCATTGTATACCTTCCTCTAATTTATTTTATTTTATTTTTTTTGTAAACAAGATGGTCAACGTGGATTGATCACTAGTCATCTAACCATCTTTCTTGACAAAGATGTTGTAATCATCGAAACGGAGGTGAGATTACATGCCTAAATGCCCTAAATTCTCTGGTTTTTGGTTAATCTCTAATAATGCTATCATGAAAGTTCAGCATATTGGGTTGTATTGAGATTGTTTTATATGTTTATGTTCCCAAATTTCTACATAATTTTTTGAAGTATTTATGCACCCAGATATCAAGTGCATTTTGGCAGCAAAACCAAAAAATAAATAAATTTAAGTATGAACTGTGGAGCATGTTAACATCGGTTGGATGTTCTGCAAATTCCATTGCTAAAATGCCTTGGCAAAGGCTATGGAGCATCCCTTTCTAGTAGTACGTTTTTACTTTGTTTGATATTTATTTAGAATCTAAATGAAATTAGTTTTCATTACTTCACCTACACCTTCATTGTTTTGTTCATTTCTTTGCTTGTTGAAGTGGGCTATAATTAAAGGATCCTTGCTTGACAATCTTAGCATGTGGTTCAAGAGTGTAATGCAAAACATGTATGAAGAATGCTAGCAAAATAGATGTAATTATAATAGGTATGAATTGGGTTTCCTTTATTTGCATTACTAAATTGAATGCTAGCTAAGCTTTGATAGATCTTTTTTTTTCAATTTCACAATTGAACAGGTTATAATGGAACTATTGATGGTCAGGGATCCATATGGTGGCAGTAGTTCCACTCTCATTCTTTAAAATGGACCCGTCCTCACCTTGTTGAACTTGTGAATTGTCATGACATTTGAACAAGAAAAAACTGACATTTATGTTAAAAAAAATCCAGCAATGTGCAGATTCAAGATCATTCTCACCTAATAGATCCCGCAATCTTGTTGGTCATTCCACATGTATTATTTCAAGATCATATTGTTCTTGCTTTACAAATCCTATGAATGCTTTTGTGCCAACTATTTAGTATGGATTTATTGGATTATACCATTCTTTAAGTATATGCTGTTAATTTTAGCAAAAGATTGGATTGTGTTTGTATTATGCTATCATTATATTTTTATCTGGTATTACATGCTTCCCTTTAATCGACAAGTGATGGTTTTAGGTTTATTATTTATAAGTTTATAATATTTATATTTCGGATACAGATATATTCGTATTTAGGTTTTTTGATCGAATTCGGATAATATTCGAATTCGAATGCATTCGATAAATTCGGATACGGATATTAAATTTAACATTCGTTCGGATACAGATACGAATTCGAATGTAAATGAAAATTATCGAATTCAAATTCAGATATTGACAGATTCGCTTCGTATCCACTCCGTTTACACCCCTAATTGCATACCACTTTAATAAGTCGCATTTGTCTGTACGTCATTGTTCAGGTTCTGATACCTGTTTCTCTTGCCTGTTTTCTCAGGTAGCTTGTTGCGAGGTCCTCAGCTAGGAGCTCGGGTGTCTCCGTTGCGGGCAGCCTCCCGTAGTTGTTTTCTTTTGCCTTTTCCGAGCTATTGGTCACTTTTGACAATAGTTTGTCTTAGAGCTCGTGTGTTTGTCTTCTGTCGCAGCTCCATTCATATTCACTTGCGATTAGCCATGGCCCCGCAGACCCGCAAGCGTCTGGTTATTGTTTTGATGGGGAATCCACATTCAGATCCTCCTTCTCTCACTTTGACTGCTTCTTCTTCCCGTTATGCGTCCCGATTTGGGAATCATAGAGGATCCCTATCTCCTCTTTTGGGATAGTGGTAGACACAAGCCGATCAAGGGCTCGTCACTGAATTGATTGCGGTGACTACCACACGGGTCCCAGAATTTCTACCAACTGCACCCTACCTCTCGGGCCCTCTTGTTTTAGGAGTTCAACCAGCTGCAGTTGCATCTGTTTTAGGGGCCATTCCTTTTCCGCTCTTGCCTTCTAACTTATCTTTTAATGGGTCTTCAGCCACACAGGCTCAGTACTTGAGAGCTTTGGCCCGAGGGTTCGAGTGCATGGCCCTTTCTCTTCATCTTGTTGAGAGTCCTCCTCTTTCGGCCTCTGAGGTTCCAGTGCAAACCACTATTGCATTCCAGGCTCACCCCACTACATTATTGCCCATACCATCGCCCCAGCGTCACACAGCTCCGGCAATGGGGGCGTTATCTCTGCCTCCTACACCACAACAGCATTTGCCACAGCATGCATCACAGTCACCTAAGAATCAACCCATTAGTTGTGTGAGAGTACAGTATTTCTCGAGTTCGTCGCCCAGAGCTGTACTAGTGCCGCGACTATTGCTCTCGCGCTCGATACCACACACAGCACAGCATACTCAGAACCCACATCAACTTCACGATTAGGTCCTGGCACGTAGGTCATCACTGCACACTAGGTGCATACCTTCCACTGTCAAGCCGGTGCATCTCATCACATCAGCTCAGCAAAGACAGCAACCTAAGAAGAAACGAGGCCGTCGCGTTGAAAGTGACTACCCTCCGCTAGGTGAGTCGCTGAGTGCTGTTTTTCCTCGTGTTGTATCGCTTCTGAGACTCCTGGATTTACATCCCCCACCAATCCCACTCCCTTGGTGGTACGATGCGAACATATACTGCGATTATCACCTAGCCCTAGGGCACTTGACTGATAATTGTCACACTCTATAGGATGTCGTTCAGACTTTGATTGATAGTGGAACCTTTGTTGTTGGTACAACACCCGCATTCATGTCTTTACCCTCACCAGCATTTAGGTCAGCACGCATTACACATCCACACACCACCATTGAGCCGACATGTCGTGTTATGTCAGTTCAGCAAGGGCAGCAACAATGGCAAGGGCGGCCTCGCCGTAAGGAAAGTGACTTCACCCCACTCAGGGATTCGTTGAGCGACATCTTTCCGAAAGTTGCGCCATTCCTGCAGTTACCGAAGTTTCGTCCACCACTCAACCCGCTTCCTAGGTGCTATGAGACCAACTTGTTCTGTCAATTCCATCGCACTCATGGACATTCGACGAACAAGTGTTTTGCTCTCCGAGATGCTGTCTAGGATTTGATTGACAATGGAGACATTATCGTCAACACACAGGAGGCAGCACACACATACACCTATACCCACACCTGTTCATGCACGTGCACACCCTAGAATAGCTGACCTTACCTTGTCTGAGCCGGTAAGCTCCGAGGATGCTGGAACTTCAGGGGTTTGTCCTTTGTCTCCCAACTCTTTCCCAGGGAATCCATCGAGACTCATTTGCCTAGTTTGTCTTCTCTCAGTTTCTGCCCGGTAGCATACACATATGCCACTCTTGTTCTTATTCCTTATTAGCCTAGTTTGTCCTCTTGTCTTTTCTCAGTTCTATCCAGCGACACTCATGTGTGCCACTCTTGTTCTTGTTCCACTGCGGGAGCCTAACCAAAGGTTTGCCAGTTTGCCATGCACCGATCTGACCCAGCACGTGCAAATACCCTGTATCAAATAGGAGATAGCCATCATAACAAATATCAACTCCAACAGAGATACAGTCTTAATGTCACCAGCAGATTCGACATTCACAATGACAGTCTCAGTTTCACTAATGGTTTTGATGGCCTCGGTTACATCTGCCTTGATTTCGGTTTCCAATGGCACTGCTAGGAGTTACTTTGAACCCCAAGGGCATCGACAAGACAACAACAACATGGACTGGAGTTGTATCTTTTTCCTTTGCTTCCTTTGCTTTTCTTTTTGCATCACCATATATCAAAACACAAAAAAATAGAAAAAAAAAAAAAAAAAAAAAGAAGAAAAACACAAAACAGAAAAATCAAGAAAAATTAAAAATATTAGTTTGCTTGTCAATAATATTCTACCCGATAATGAAAAAGTGGAAAAGCTCGCCTATGTTAGAATGGATTATTCCTCCTCAATTGTCACTACTTAAACAACCAAGTTAGCAAGGGAGCCATCGAATATCAAAGACGGACGAAATGTCCAAACTTAGCAAGGATCCTGCACCTCCAAGAGGGAGATAAAATGTTAGGAGTGACTGAGAGTGTGAGCCAGAAAAGAAAATATACATTCGCAAGGGTATAAAAGAATAGAGAAGACAGAAGTCAACCCAACAGTGAGAAGCATGCGTTGTAGCTCTACCCTTACTGTACCTTGGAGAGGAGTTGGAGTATGCGCTCAGTAAAATCACACCTTTGAGGGACTGACCCACCCTCTTGTAATAAAGGCCTCCTGAATAGATCGAGCGCTTATTATCTCCAAGTCAAGGTTAGAGTGAAATCGCACATCTTTGGGGGAGTAAAAGAAAAGACAATGATATTGAAAAGAAAAAGCAGGTGCAGGACCTTAAAGAGTTTGGCATGGAGCCAGGTTCATTATACTACTTTCTAGTGAGTTCGAGTGCCACCACTACCCATCGAGAGCCACCAATGACTTGTGAATCTCTGTAGTGACAACTGAGTCAAAGGTGTCATCCTCCTCTAATAGGCATACAGCTTTCCAACCTAACTGAGACAAACAAACAGCTGAACTAAACAAGCAAACGATCCAGATAATGAACTCATTGAATAAGCAAAGCAGTGAATGCAGAAAACGAGCAACTAAAATCACAAGGCATGCATTTCTTGATCAAACAAAAAGGTCATTCTTAAATCACTAAATTGTTCACAATAGTAGAGTCCACCACAATAATAATAACCATCACAATCTTGCTTGGATGAATCTTTTTGCTTGCATATGGTTTAGTTCAACAAAGTTTCTTCCAAATACCTTTAGCCAGGGGCATTTCAACTGCTCAGTGGTTAAAGAGCATAAGCAGCAAGGACACTAGCTAGTGCACAAACCTCACGGACTTGCAGAATCAACAGCATGACAGCAATTCCTCCGTAGCAGTTCAAGTGTGGTAAACATTATTTGGAGAATGTTCAAGGTTAACACAGTCAAGTACATGTTTGTAGCCAGAACACAATGACACAATAAGTAGCAAGACAGAGAATGGCCAGACTAAGACAGACTGCGATTTATCACATTACTTCCTGCCATCAAAGTATAACTCAGGACAGTCGATGAATATTCATGCCTCCAATCAGTGAACAAATGCATCTCTAGCCTCAACCAAAATCAGCCTCGACCACTTCAGTGATTCAAAATGCACCTACAGTCACAGTCTAATCCTCAAGTCTTTACATCTTAGAGTGTTGCCCAACACTTCCCATGGTAGCTTGACTCGATGAGGCATCTATTTTGCCTTGGTATCTCCTGATCTGACTTCTGTTTTCATTAAGCATCATTCACCTTTTATGCTAGGGGCATGTCAACTGCTTTCTAGATGGGCTCACGCAATCTGTTACTTGGTTCATCAAGGGCAAGTCAGTTGTTCTCTGATCAGGACCTAAACATCAAATGATTAACGGAGACAATAGCATGACTGTGGACTCCACGTAGCAATCCAGAATTTGGCAAATACAATCAGGAGAATGTCCTAAAGTAGCACGACCAAATACAGAGCTATCAAAACACCATGGTTGTGCAGAACACACCCTAGACATACCAGTTAAAGGCAGGCTACAATCCAAATCAAAGGCCTTTATCAAGTTGCCGCAATCCCTTCTGTCTTCCAAGTGCCATACAGGATGGCAGTTGGGTATACATACTTCCAGTCACTTGATGAATGTATCACTTGCTTCAACTAGTGACAGTTTCAATTACTCCAGTGGTTCACGGAGCATCTGTAGTTACAATCTGGCTTCCAAGACCCCATACCCTCGAATGATGTCTAGTCAGTTCAATACCAGGGGCATGTTAGCTGCTCTTTAGTCAAAAGTCACATATCATGTGCCTGACAGAACACCGGTTATAATGTAACTAAACCAGAGTCTTCGACTAAAGGCATGTCAACTGTTCTTTGGTCAAAAGTCCCATAATAGGCGCTCGATAAAACACCAAGACAAAGCCTTCAACCAGGGGCATGTAAGTTGCTATGTGGAAAAAGGGACTTTTTTGGGAACGCTTAGTGCGAATTTGTAGACAACCCGATTTTGAGGTGACTCATTGATAAGGCTCCAATTGTTGCTTTGGATGTGGCTAATCCTTGAACCAATCCCAAGCCCATAGCAAGCCTGCGGCCCACTCTAGAAACCAGACCAATAAAAGAGAGCACCTACCTAGCACACCAACCTAGCACATCTAGCTAGCACACTTCCCTAGCACACATAGGTGGCGCACATCCCTGGCACACAACACTGCGCAGGCTGCGGCTGCTGGCTTTCCACCTTCCTTGGCTGTTACCTCCAGCAGCGAATATGCCATGGAATCTTCCAGGCTTTTCGTCTGCGAGGCTCTCCCCATTCCCATGAGTTACCCTTGAGAGTTTCCTATAAAAGGACCCCCATAGGTAGCCATAGAAGGAAAAATCCTGTGAGGTGAGAATCCTGAGTAGAAATCCAGAACTCAACCATTTTCTGCTCTAAAGCCAGCTCCCCGCACGAGTCTCTCCATCAATCCAGCAACTTATTTTCATTCCCTGGAGCACCCCCTAGCGTCCTCAAGCCTCCCTAGTCCTTCCAAAGCAACAAGGTTCTTCTTATTTCTGATACTGCAAGAAGGAACACCTTGAGAGGTAGGCTTTCTACCTCCTCTTTATCTTTTAAATATCATTTCAGAAACTTGATAAAAATGCTTAAAACCTTATATGTGATCTATTTTGTTCCATGTTTATGAAGTTTTCATGATAACATGCTTGCACTCTATGCAAATAATCTCCATGCTAACCTATGTTCATATTTCTAGCATGAAATCCGCATGAGTTGTTGTTTTGTTGTTTCCTTGCACATAGTATTTTGCCATACACCATGTATGCCCTTGCACGTAGAAGCACGCGTATGATCGTCATTTACACATGTTTTGATTCGCTTTATCTAGATCATGCTTGTTCTCAAGTACTTCACATGTTTTCATGCATGAACCCATCAACTTGCTTTGGTTTCAAATGCTTTGTTTACATGATGATTCTTGATCCAATGCACTCACATCATGTTTTCCAGTTTTTAATCATGGCATAAACCCTTTAGCATTAGCATGAATCCTCCTTGTATCTCTGACTGGGCGGGTTATGGATCAGGTTACAGTCCGATCCAGACTCCCTGGGGCGCACATCCCAGTCGCACCCAACCCGCGCACCAGTCTGGCGCACTCGGCAGGCGCGCCAGACTGGCCAGGGATCAGAGCGCTTGCATTACATCCATACTTGCATAGATTCATTGCAGAGTTTTGAGCTTGTTTCTTTCTGATTGATTCTCTGGTATGCCAAGCCATCACCTGCATGTTTTCAGCTTTTGATCAGACTGTTTTCCATTTGTTTTCCTCGTTTTATTATTCAGTTCCGAGCTGAATCTGGTAGGCTGATTGCACCTTACTCCCTTGTGAGAACCATGTACATCGCCCCAGGATCTAGTGACCTGGCTGAATCATGCTTTCTTCATCTAGTTCAAATAGGTGAGATCTTGTGTGAGGCTTCTAGCCCTTGAGCTCAAGGTCATTGCATTGTATTTGCATCTTTAGCTCTTTCAAGACATGCTTTCCGAGTTCCTCCAGAATGATTTCTGCTGCATAGTTTTCCAGAGTGCATCCTCTGATGTTTGCTTTGCGTGGCTTTCTGTTTTTGCCTCTGCATACTTTACTGGCCCACCTAGATGCACATAGGTGGCGCTCCAGACTGACGCACCAGTCTGGCGCACCAAACAGGCGCAGTGGCCTGTTTTCAGTAGCACACAGCATGTTTTTCCTGTGTTTTGCTTGCTTTCTCAACCCGATTTGCTTCTGGGTTTTCATCTGATTTTCTTCCTTGATGCATTAGGAAGGCACAAATTTTTTTTCAGCAGTTTTCTTGCATTTTAGCTTGCATTTAGGCATGTAGTAAGCAAGGATGATAAATCGCTCCAGATATTAGATCCTTGATCTTATTATGCAATATTATTGCATCAACTCTCGGCCCGACACACGAGCGATATTTTTGAGCATTAGGACACACCCCTACACATCATGTACCTATACTTTAGACACCATAAGCATTTGCATGGCATGGCATATCGCCCTCGGGCGTACAGCAAAAGGCTGAAAAGCCGACATTTCATAAGCATAGGAGAAACCATAGAAGACCGATTATTCGGGCATACGAGGGTGCCTAACACCTTCCTCGTACGTAATAGGGATCCTTACCCAGATTTCTGGTTTTCGAAGACCTTCCTTATTGTTTTGCATGATTTTTCATGTTTTATTTG
>JAMKQA010040860.1:0-11745 GCA_024699735.1 Posidonia australis
TGGTTTTATTTCGTAGACTCCTTTCTTTTTTTGTTTTCGCATGAGTTTTCATGTTTTGGTTTTCCTTGTCTTCCATAATAGATTAGGTGGCGACTCCGTTTTATTTTGCTTTTTCGATGTGATTTTGCCGACCGATTTCGCATTCATTTGCGTAATCTCCTCGCCGGCATGGTTACACAAAGCTTAAAGAGGAGATTATGAAATAGCACAAAGTCAACTTCCTCAAGGTCGTGCTGTATCCTGAATAGCTCGCCAACGTAGTCCCAGTGCCGAAAAAGAATGGACAGGTTCGCATGTGCATAGATTATCGAGATCTCAAGAAAGCGAGTCCCAAAGATGATTTTTCGCTCCCCCATATCGATATTTTGGTAGACAAAACTGCAGGGCATAAGATGTTGTCTTTTATGGACGGGTTTTTCGGGTATAACCAGGTCAGAATGGCTGAAGAAGATATGGAGAAGACCTCTTTCATCACTCCATGGGAGTCTTCTGTTACAGAGTGATGCCATTCAGATTGAAGAATGCAGGTGCAACATACCAGAGGGCCATGACAGCATTATTCCACGATCTTATGCATCAAGAGGTCGAAGTATATGTGGATGACATGATTGCCAAATCTAAAGAGGCCGAGGACCATCTCACCTGTTTGAGAAGGTTGTTTGAGCGCCTACGAAAGTATAAGCTCCGCTTGAACCCCAACAAATGTGTATTTGGGGTATCTTCTGGAAAATTGCTGGGTTATATCATTAGTCAGAGAGGAATTGAAGTAGACCCCCACAAAGCTAGGGCTATTATTGACATGCCTCCCCCAACCACTGAGAAAGAGATTCATGGTCTATTAGGCCGGCTACAATATATCAGTAGGTTCATTGTACAGCTTACGCCTATATGTGAACCCATATTCAAGCTGCTAAGGAAGAACACTCAGACCTGCTAGAATGATGAATGTCAAGTGGCTTTTGATAAAATCAAGCAGCTCCTAACGAAGCCGCCAATTTTAGTTCCCCCCACGTCAGGACGCCCTCTGCTATTATATCTCTCCACGACACAACATTCCATGGGCGCAATTCTGGGGCAGTATGATGAATCTAGGCGTAAAGAGAAAGCTATCTATTACCTCAGCAAAAAACTCAATGATTGCGAGGATAAATACAGCCCAATAGAGAAAGTCTGCTTATCCCTAATGTGGGCCACGCAACGCCTCCGGCATTATATGATGGCATATCTGGTATTCTTGTTATGTCGGCATGACCCTATCAAGTATCTGTTCCAGAAGCCAGCATTGGTGGGCAGATGTGTCAAATGGCAGGTGATGTTATCCCAATACGATATCACCTTTGTCACACAGAAATCCATGAAAGGACAAGCCATGGTGGATCATTTGGCCAACTTACCTTTGCAGAATATCAGCATTTGCAGACTCAGTTCCCAGATGAAGATATATTGTTTGCAATGCACGAGGAAGAGCTGGAAGGGCCTCAGAATGAGCATCAATGGTGTCTGTACTTCGATAGTGCCGTCAATAAGCGAGGAAAAGGTATCGGTGCAGTCCTAGCAATGCCACAAGGACAGCTTATTCCCTTTGCGAGGAAGCAGACATTTGAATGCACCAATAATGAAGCCGAATATGAGGCCTGCATTTTAGGTTTACAAGTGGCGAGGGACCAAGGCGCCCAAGAACTCCACGTATATGGCGACGCAATGCTGGTTATTTCGCAAGTCAATGGTGACAGGAAGACAAAAGACTAGAAGCTTGTACTATATCATGAACATTTGCTGAAATTGACTGAAGAATTTGAAGATGTTAAATTTTCCTTCATGAAGCGAGCCAAGAATGCATATGCAGACGCTCTGGCAACTCTGGCATCATGGTTATCACTCCCATAGGCACAGGCTATAGACATTTCAGTCACATGCATTGAATAGCCGGCACATTGTATGCATGTCCAAGAGGCACCATCATCAGCTGAACTGCCTTGGTATAATGATATTAAAGCTTTTCTGGAGTCTGGCATTTCCCCCCCTGCCATTTCTGCATCAGATAAGACGACCTTGACACGGTTAGCATCCAAATATGTGCTCAAGGCCCGACAACTGTACAGAAGGTCTTATAGTCAGATGCTTCTCAGGTGCGTAAACAAGAAGGAGGCAGATATGCTAATGTTGAAAGTCCACGTAGGCACCTGCGGTCCACACATGAATGGGGTTCTCCTAGCCAAGAAAATTATGCTACAGGGGTATTTCTGGTCCACCATGGAAACGGACTGTTGCCAATTTGTCAGAAGATGCCATAATTGCCAGATACACGGCAATTTTATACATGCTCCCCTGCAACAATTGCATAGTATGTCATCACCCTAGTCATTCTCTACCTGGGGAATTGATGTTATCGGGGCAATACATCCTGCTGCATCCAATGGGCACCGGTATATCCTCGTAGCCATTGATTATTTCACAAAATGGGTCGAGGCGGCATCATACAAGACAGTCACAGCAGCTATTACAGAAAAATTCATCAAGAATAATATTGTCGTCAGATATGGGGTTCCATTTGCTATCATTTCTGACAACGAAACTAATTTCATAGCAAAGAAAGTTAAGGATTTCCTCCAGAGTTGCAAGATCAGGCATCACAAATCCTCCCCCTATCGACCGCAGATGAATGGGGCAGTAGAGTCGGCTAATGAAAATCTGGTAAAAATCTTGAAGAAGATGGCCGAGACTCATAAAGATTGGCACGAGAAGCTGCCTTATGCATTATGGGCCTACAGGACTTCTATCCAGACCTCAATAGGAGTAACACCTTACTCTTTGGTGTATGGCATGGTGGCGGTCCTTCCCTTTGAGGTCGAGATTCCATCATTAAGAATCTTGAAGGAGGCAGAATTAGAAGAGGTTGAATGGGTACAAGACCGTAATGTTCAGCTGGATCTAATTGATGAGCATAAATTGTAAGCCCTGCATCATGCCCAATGCTACCAGAAGAGAATGGCCCGGGCATATCAGAAGAAAGTCCGTCTTAGAAGCTTTGAACTAGGAGACTTGGTTCTACGTGCCATTCATTTGCCCGATGCACGGGGAAAATTTAGGCCTAATTGGCGCGGACCCTTTGTGGTTAGGGAGGCACTGTCAGGGGGTGCAATCATTCTTGAAGGCATGGACCATACAGAGCAGTCAGAGCCTGTTAATGCCTCCTACTTAAAGAAGTACTATCAGTGACTCTTAGTCAATCCTATGCCTTGCACCATGAGTCATGCATTTTCATTCTTTGCATTCTAGCACAACATGAATAATCCATTTCACCTTTGTTCTTTTTTCATAGCATCATCATTGCCCGATGAGGAAAATCGGAAGCCTGCCTGTGTAAGACATGACAAGTCCTCCTCATGTGCTACTACCCTAGAAGCTTAGGGTGTGAGAGAGAGATTTCAGAGGAATGGGCTAAATGAACAAATCCCCACGGGACCTATATCTCCAGAGGGAGGAAAAATGTTAGGTCTAGAGAGAGTGTGAGCATTAAAGGAGAAAAAATACACTGACCTTGGAGCATAGAAGAAAATAAGAAGACAGAATCAGTAGATAGAAGCTAAGCTCCACTGAGAGAGGCATGTGAACAACCTTACTTCTACCATATAGCTTGGAGAGGAGTCGGACCATGCACTTACTAAGCCCACATGATCAAAAGGACTAGCCACCCCTACAGCACAAGGGAAATAGCAGCCACCCCCTCAGCCTAAGTGTATTTTACCTCCAAGCAGGAGTAGGGTAGTTTTAGCATGCCTATGAGGGAGAAAAGAAAATGAATCCTTAAAAAAGTAGATATAGGGCCCCAAGGATTTGGCATGAGGCCCATGAATATGAAGGAGAGCCACAAATAAACCTAAGTGCCTAGGTTAGTGTCACATGAGTCAAGGACAGTGTCATCTCCTACCGCAGGCAAAATAGGCTTCCTTGGCGCTGAGGGCACCAATATATCAATTAACCCTTTCTTTGCATTTGCATTTTTTGCACAGCATTTAGTTGTTAATTAAGCATATTTGCATTTACATTACAAGGCGTTTTGGCCGTATTTCGACCAGGGGCATGTCAGCTGCCTTATTGGTCATGGTATAGGCAAATAGGCATTTGGCTAGAGGCATGCTAGTCGCTTCTTTAATTAGGAGAATCTGAGACCAGGGGCATGCTAGATATTTAATCTTGAAAGTAGTTCTGGAATACATGAACAGATACAAGCAATGCAGAAATGACATAAATTCTTATTATGGTCCATCACCGATACATATATTGCTAATCAATTCTAGGCCTTTTCGAACTGCTAGCCCCTGTGAAACCAATGCCGCTAGGAGGAATCTCGCTCAGAGGCCATGTCTCCTGTATCTCGACTTCGTATTCCACCGTGCAGCCGGAACCCTCAGTGATGGCAAGATCAGAAGACTTGATGCCAGCCTGCGTCTTGCGGGCCAGTTCTGAAGTTGTTGCGTTTGAGCCAACTATATACCTCTTGTATCATTCAGGGCAGGGGCTTTGCTCAATAGAATCCTGACAGAAGCCAAACTAGCGGAGGACCCAAATAGGATGATACTCCACGCCTCCCGAAAATCCTGGAAGGACAAAGAGCCGCATATCCCTAGCATTAAAAAAGGCAATAAAGGTCCTGGACGCCGAGGATATGATGTACCATGTCATTGAATCCTCATCAAGATTCCGCAGTCTGTTACACAGCTCTTGCACTCTTGGGAGTGTCCTAGAATGGTGGGTACGGCTATAGACTTCGAAAGCAGACGACCGAGGGCGAAGAATCTTCATTCCCATATGGGCAGCAAACCAAACCTCGCAAAAATGGAATTATAGTTAAGAAAAGCACAACAGAATAAAAGTGTAAAATGGCTTGCTTACCTGCACCAGGGCACCACATCCATGGAAATGGCGGGAGCGCCTCAATGCCCGGTCCAGACCAATATAGGTTGCAGCAAGGAGAATAGGAGCCAAATCAATCTTGCGAACAACTATCGCCCAGGTTATCTCTGCCACCTCGATTGCCACAGTCGTCCGACCATAGGTAAATAAGAGTTCCCCGAGGAAGCGCAGCACAAAGCTATAAAGCCACAGGATGCCCAGAGATGAACGGGCACTGATGATCTCATCAAAATAATCCAGGCGCACCATGGTTGTAAATCCATCTCTGCAGATAAGTCTCTCCTCACAGACATCTCTAGCCACGCCCATGAGTCGGCTCACAACATGAACATAGCTGTCATGGCAAGTAAAGACTGGAGGGGGTATGAATGGTGACAAGCCGTAGATCCGTCTGACTTCCTCCAAAGTCAAGGTCATCTCTACCTGCCCAAAGCGGAAAACGTGCAAGGCTGGTTTCCAAAACCGAGCTACAGCGCACAGTAGATGCCAGTTAACCTCCACCTTGGCTATACTCAAAAGGGAGGAGAATATGCTCTAGTCCCATAATTGTTCGCGGTCAGCGGCTATCAGGGCATCAATCCAGCCACGTAGAGCATCTGAGCAGTATTTTGGGGTCACCATGGTAGGATAACTCTGCAAGCATCGATTTGGGCCAAATATGGCAGTAAAGAAGACAGAATATGACATAAAGGTGTGGCCAACATCGTAATCTGGCAGAATATAATATAAAGCATATGCAGAAATCAAGAGACATGTTCAAGATATTTTGCTATAGAGCCGGAATAATATCACAGTATGTAGCAAAGCACAAATCAATAGAGAAATGGTAGAAAGCATATATACATACCATTGTGATATAGAATATAAACTCGCCAAGTGCTCAGAAAAATCCAAACGAAGGAGTAAAAGTAGAGATCTAGCGTCATTTTTCAGAAAAGACGGCGACCTCTCTCGCAGAACGCGAGTTTATATAGGAAAACAAAAAGGGGTTTCAGCAAAAAAGGAAAATCGGACTCGCCATTTTTGGAGGCGCATCTGAAGGGCACACCTATACGGCGCACCAAGGCGGCACACCTCGATGGCGCCTGGAATGGTTGTAAATTTCAGCAGCACCTCCCCTGAATTTGGGACCTCACCAAATCGACGCCATCTATTTTTAAACCTGCACAGAGAGCCCACATACAACATGCACATAAAACCCCAGAGGGGGGCACATCACAAAATCTGGATTGTTATAAATTATCAAAAAGATTACAATTTTCCATTGTTCTTACAAAATTGGAATGTACTGCAAAATACAAAAGAAGCTATTCCTCGTCTGAATCTTCTTCGTCAGATGTCGCCTTTTGGAAGTATTCTGCCAGGAGACGGGCGCCTCGACTGGTGATTCAGCGCAACCACTGAGCAGCTGCAGTAGCCTGGGAACGGGGAGCAGACTCACAGACCGCCTGGGTAACCGCTATATCTGAGCAGTCCTCCTCAGATGCCTCCATGGTAAAATCCCCGTTACTGGCCACATTCACCTCCTGGGCTGGGAAATCTTGCTGCAATGCCAAAGTTTTCAGTTAACAGTCAGAATTATAAAGGAAAAGTAACGGTAACAATAACAGAAGCAGAAAAAGAAACGTACCCGGATGATGTTACGCCAGCGCAGTTCCTGCAAAATGACAGATATGTCAGGCGTGCTTTAAGCTGAAAATGGTAATTTGCAAAATATAAATCTTACCCTCTTCCGGCGGATGTCAGCGTAAAAGGAGCCAAATTGTTCCTCGAAACCCTGTGAATTATGACAACTGTCAGACTTATAATTCATATATCAGCAATATTAAGTAGAAATGGTAATCATATACCTTGGCCAGTCGGAGGCATACCACATCCCGGGTTGGCCATCTTGCACTGCCTCCTCAAATAGGTACGGCTTCCCCACACGCCTGTACCAAGCCAGGTAATCTGTATAGTTAACTTCCCGAAGGACATGTCTGTCTTGGGAAGCTATGGCTGCTGCATGCCGACTTCTAGCAACTGAGCGAGTCGTAGCCGGACGATCCATGTCAGAAGGGGGAGGGGCAGGAATACAGAATTCGTTCAGGAATTGATGCCGCACTCACCCCGAAAGGAAGTAGGCCAACTTTTTCATGCAATAAAACTTCACCTGCTTGTCCCTAAGAACACGGCCAAAGTTCAGGGGAGCCCAGTCAAAGCCATCATGTCGGGAGAACGAGCGCAGATGAACCTGTTTTGAAGCAAGAAAAATATATATAAGCAATCAAAGAAAGCATTAAGAGGATACAGCATAAAAAAGGGGAAACTTACATCCTCGAACTCTACCAGGTCCAACAGATACCGATAGGACTCGTAACTATAGACCCCAGCAGTAGCCCGATGATCAGGCTCGACCCACTAGCGGGGAAGGGGCAGGAGCTCGTCCCGAAGCCGACCGAAACTATGCCCTCTAGTGATATGCTCCATGATCCAATACTGGAAATGGTAGACAGAAGTCAGTATATTATATATTACATAAAGGATTTTGTTTTGCAAAAATAATGAAAGCAGATACTTACAGTCAGCAGAGGGTACAACCCACATAAGAGCGGCGTCCGAGCTTAACCACAATGTCAAGCCCGCAGATCAGCCAAGTATAGCTAACGTCGGCCCAGTCATAGTGATCCAGATGCTCCAGATTGGTTAAATATGCTATCCAATCAGCATGGATGCAATAAGCAGACGAATCGCAGAACATCATGGCCAGAAGGTCCAGCAGAAAATGCCTCAGTACAAAGTCTGCCTCCTCGCTGTCAGGCTCGGGGTTGGGCCAGAATTTGTCCCACTCTCTCAACCATCCTACTATGATCGTGTATTTCCCTCGAGGCGGCTTTGGGGGAACACGGCCTAAGTGTGCGGGAGCAAGATGCATACCATGAGTGGTCTCACCTATAATCGGCTCGTCACCGAAGGGAAGACCCGTCAACAGAGCCCACTGGTCAGGCAGGACGGTCAGCTCGCCGAATGGAAAATGGAAAGTGTGTGTCTCGAACCTCCACCTTTCCACCAAAGCCCTGAAAAAGTTATAATGGCCATGAATGATGGGTATGCGCAGCAAACCTCCAAATGGGGAGCGGTGTAGGAGGAAATCCTACAGAAAATCCGGTAGACGATGGAAGTGATCAAGCATCGGGCCCTAGTGGCATCGCATGATCCGATTTGCGTCCCCCTCCTGAAATGTCAAAAACAGAATTAATACCAAGTCAGAAAGCAATTTATAATGGTAAAAGCTCAATTAAAGCAGGAAAATTACCCCAAAGTCTGGACCCTCACAGATGTGATGGTCGCTTAACAGCCGCCCCTCAAAATTGTCGGACTCCTGGAAATGCATTTGTCAAATAAGACACTAGGTTCTTATACATTTTTTCCAGTTTAAGCTTACCTCAACAGGGACAGCAGGAGTCGAGCTACTAGAGACACGAGACCTCGAGGAACTACCTCGCCGCCAGGAACGAGAGTTAGACGGCATATCCCGTGAAGACTGTGGGGTCCCTTCCTCGGGAACTGGATCATCCTACAAGGAAAAAAGCAAAAAGGGCACATGGAATCCAAGGAAAAGTCAAATGTGGTATTACATTCATTGGCATAATAGCAAAGGGCATGGCATTCAAAGCGCTATGGCATGTGGCGGCAGAAATGCAAATTTAAACAGGCGTACAGTTACAGTTCAGTGTTACGTGGAAATGTGCAATCTATGGGGCAATATTTTATACTCTTTTCAAGCTTGGGTCAACATATGAATGTTTAAAGTGGCCAATATTCAAAAAGTAAAATCACATTTTACAGCATGACATCTAAATCAGAATGTATATGGCATAAATGGCAGCATGGCATAAATGGCATAAGCAACAGCAAATCAAGGTGTTACCCAAACTCGAACCTTCTTCAACATTCCATCACCATCATAGCCAACTCGCCGTCACCGGATCCACCACACCCACCTGCAATCCCCAGCCACACAGACTCATCGGCCAACCAAAACCAGCACTACCACCCGCTGGAACCCACCTCCCGCCAAGCTGCTCCGGTGCCTACCCACAAAGTAGCGAACCCATCAGCCGTAGCCACCAACCCGCGGCCAACCCACCATCTTGGCCATTGCTCCCCGCAGCCCGCGCTTTCCTCCGACGTTTCCACATCGCCGAGCCCAACTCGCCAACCACCGGAGCTGCCCTTTGCCCACTGGAGCCCGTCCAGCCGTCGACAAGGCAGAGAACGAGAGAAGAGGGACAAGCACGCGCAAACAGAAGAGCGGAACTCGAGATTACCTCAACCAGCGAGCCTCTGTACAGCCAATCCCGGAGGGTTCGAGCCATGCCGCCGTTGGCCAAGCACTTCTGCCGCACCTCGCCGACGCGCCGGATGCCTGCACCAACCGGGAGCACTTCGTCGACGCACCTCCTGCGCGCCGCTGCCGTAAGAGGATGAGTGGGGCGGAGAAAGTGGAGAGATGAGGAGAAGAGAAGGGGAAGAGGAATGGGTTTCGTATGAGGAAAGGAAGTAAGGAGGAAGAAGAAGGGGCGTGCCTTTTGAAAGAAAAAGGAAGATTTTTCTTCACGAAATATATGTATGCATATAGGTGTTGCTTTGGAGATGTGAAGTCAAGCAAAATAATGGCAAAACAGGGTGAAAAATCAAGCAACATGAGCCCGTTGCATTCCCAGCAGGCAGGAATAAAAGTGAAAAATATTCCTTGACGGTTATGACAGTTATCCAATGGGACCCACGTGTGAAATAAGTCAAGGTTCAAAATACAAAATGACAGTAAAAATTACGTTTCAGTCCCTAACACCTCACAGCTTACACTCCAAAAGCAGGATATACAGTGTCAAGCACATGGCCCACAAAATGCACCACATGGGGTAATTTGCAGAAAACCCCCTACGTTTCGTAAATTTGCAAATCAGTCCACAAAGGACGTGGGAGGTTTAATTTAAAGCAGACATACAGCAAAATCTCAAATGTCACAGCACAATGGCAGTATAGCAATATAGGCAGTCATGATTGGGTAATTTGCAATAAAGTCCTCAAGTTATGGATATTTACAAATATGTCCTCACCTTTTGAAAATTCCAGCAAAACAAGAATTTGAACATGCATCACAGCATAAACGCCAGTCTCTGCACCACAGCATCAGCAATCAGCAATCAGCATATTGCAGTTCTACCCTTCGGGGAACCTTTGTCGTTTTCCTTCCTGGGGGATAATCTAGGAGTCATCGCTTTATTTACCGGGATCTCCTTTTGAGCCGGTGAGATCCTTCTGCTCCATTGGATTTTCGCAGGCGCGAAATCCAGCTTGCTGACTTTGACCGGGTGGTCAAGGTCCTTCTGCCTTTTGGATTTTCGCGGGAGCGGAATCCAACTTGTTGACTTTGACTAGGCGGTCAATGTCGTTTGCCCCTTTTGTATTTTCGCGGGCGCGGAATCCACCTTGCTGACTTTGACTAAGCAGTCAGGGTCCTTTGCCCCTTTTGGATTTTCGCAGGCGCGGAATCCAGCTTGCTGACTTTGACCGGGCGGTCAGGGTCCTTTGCCCCCTTCGGATTTTCGCAGGTGCGGAATCCAGTTTGCTGACTTTGACCGGGCGGTCAGGGTCCTTTACCCCTTTTTGGATTTCCGCGGGCGCAGAATCCAGCTTGCTAACTTTGACCGGGCGGTCAGGGTCCTTTGCCCCTTTTGGATTTTCGCGAGTGCAAAATCCAGCTTGCTGACTTTGACCGGGCGGTCAGGGTCCTTGCCCCTTTTGGATTTTCGCAGGTGCGAAATCCACCTTGCTGGCTTTGACCGGGCGGTCAAATGGCCTTTGTCTCTCCTGGACTTTCGCGGGCGCGGAATCCAGCTGGCTGGCTTTGACCGGGCAGTCAAAGTCCTTGGTTTCTCAGATTTCCTTAGGCAGGAAATCCTGTGGCTTGACCTTTTGACCTGATGGTCAAGGTCCTTAGCCCCTCTCTTGGATTTCCTAGGGCAGGAAATCTTGTGGCTTGACCTTTTGACCTGATGGTCAAGGTCCTAGCCCTTTTCTTGGATTTCCCCGAGCAGGAAATCCAGCTGCTTTACCTTTTGATTGGGCGGTCAAGGTCCTTGTCCTTTCTCTTCTGGGTTTTCGCAGGCGCGAAATCCAGTTGTTTGATTCTCTGGCCGAGCGGTCAAGGTCCTTTCTCTTTTGAGTTTTCGCAGGCGCGAAATCTTTTTGTTTGCCCTTGGTCCGTGCGGACAGGGCCCTATTTTGATTGACAAATGGTATGTTTGTCATGCCCCCTTCTTTTTCTTGGGCTGGTATCCCCAACTGCTCGGTTGACAACTGTCACGCTGTCAAGTGGCCGGGTTGGCAAAGCTTGATTGACTTGTCATATCCCGTCTCTCAGGTTGATAACCTCAATAATCCGGCTGATGAGTCCGACAACTTATCATTTACCTTCCTGTGATTTCCTCTGTGTGTAGGGTTTTATTTATCTTTTGCCTTGTTATTTCAACATTAGCATCAGCTTCGCATCGGCCTTCAGTATCGGCTTTTGCATTGGCATCTCGCATTCATCACTTCCCCAGCATTTAGATCAGCAGTTGCACGCATTTTGCATTTGCATTTGGCAACAAGTCATGATTTTCGGTGCATCCGCCGGATAAGTGACTTACTGCCTATAGCAAACACCATCCTTCGGTAACCTCAAAATGGGAGTATCTTGTCAACCCTGAGCATCGGTCTTGGTTCCCTTCGTCCCTCGACCTCGCTCAGGGAGGGGCATCTGTAGACACCCCGATTTTGAGGTGACTCATAGATGAGCTT
>JAMKQA010040862.1:0-10549 GCA_024699735.1 Posidonia australis
CCCCCCCCCCCCCCCCCCCAGCCACACCGCGTATAGTACAACCACCAGGCTCTAGCATGAACTAGCCACCAGCAATAACAACCTGCCCACAAACACAGGCCCCATACGGACGCACACATGGGTTCACAAGCACAGTGCCAACCATGTGGGGACAAACACAGGAACACACAAATAGAAGCTGGTCTAATAGACCCAAGCCTAAAATCACAAAACACACAAACGGACCTCGAAACAGTAACACCCGTCTAAGGTTAAATTCATTAAAAAATGTAAATAATTATAAAATGAATTTACGGGTGTTACAGTATGAGACCAAACCACATGACCTCCTATGTCCACGTGACTCGTGCAACCAGAGACCAGCCACCTGAGTACGTCGATAGGCCTTCGTGGGCTAGGACAAATCCTCAAACTTCCATGAGGGTCGACATAGCACCTAAACCACTCAACACCAAAAATGGGCAGAACCCATATTACAAGCGTAAGACACTACTAGAGTTGTGTTCTACAACAAATGCAGAGAACTTAGAGTCTAACGACCGATAATTTCATTAAAATATTTGGTCAAAAATGCTAATCTAGATCTGGGTCGTTACATCAGCAGTGGAGAATCCATGCATTCTTGTGGAAAGTGGAAAAGAGGGGGTAGTTTTCATCTTTGTTGCAGAACCTATGGTACATCTTCTTGAACTAAAAAAACTACTTGTTTCTTAATAACAACATATTCTCTAGCACTAAAAATCACAGAGTAACTAAAGCATAATCATCAAACTGATACCAATTACAGTTGAAATATAAACAAGGTCTCTAAAGCAAATTAATATAAAAATATCCTTACCAATTTAGCTCAAAGGTCGTTGTGGCATCTTGATCCACTCGTAGAGCGAATTTCTTACTTTCAACGGTTTTACTTTTCCGTCGTGGATCTTTTTTGGAACCTTGTTTCTGTAAAAAAAGATCACAAGTTCATTTCACCTAATTTTAGCATTAAACAACAATATACATGTTAATTCCTATATAAACAACAATAAACACAATTTCAATTTAGTATAAATGTTAATTACCTCTCTTGTGTACACTAATGCAGATGAAATGCTTTGGCTGCTCGATAATTGTGACCATGCTGACCCGAGGAAGTCCTAGCGCGGAGCTGTGCCAAAGGGAAGGAGATCACAGTGCAAGGAAAGATAAAAGAAAAAGAAAAGGAGTCGCCACCTAGTCTTTTAAGGGAAAGACGAGGAAAACCACAAAAAGATGAATGTCTGAGGTGCAGATGTGAAGGCTGGATGTCTGCTAACCAGATGATGGGTAAAGATTTTTATTACGCACGAGGAAGGTGTTAGGCACCCTCATACGCCTGAGAAACTCGGTCTTTCTAGTCTAATTGCTTGCTAAAGGCTAGATGGATGTTTGCTAAACCTAAATCATGCTAATATGTATGCCATGACAAGACTGGATGGATGTGCAAGACAGCGTGAGAAAACTGCAAAGAAATCCACATGAATTGACAAAATCGCAAAAAATCACATGAAATGACGACGTTTTGTTAAAGAACGCTTCTGAAAAATATAATGATATCAAAAAGATGACAAGCCAAGTCAACCTGAGTCCTCGAAATCATGAAAAAGTCATGAAAATCAAAAAGGGGAAAAATAATCCGTGGTAGGGACAAATGTCGGCCTTCAAGTCTGTTAATGTACGCCCTTGGGCGATGAAACCCAAATCAAATCAAAAATCTGAAATGTAGGATTAAAGCCAATCAAATCGGATGTTGGATAAGAAACTCTGAAGACAAAGTGAATCGGAATCATGGAGAAAGTCATGAAAATCAAAAAGGGGAAAATAATCCGTAGTTGGGACAATGTCGGCCCTCAGGCCTGTTAATGTACGTCCTTGGGCGATGAAACCCAAATCAAATCAAAAATCTGAAATGTAGGATTAAAAGAAGTCAAACCGGATATTGGATAAGAAATTCTGAAGACAGAGTGAAGAAAGAAATCCACGAAGAAAGGCATGAAATGCCGGCTCGCTAAATGCAAATGTGAGGAAAACGGATATGAAATGCATGGATAAGTGCCTAAATGTGTAAAAACTCTAAAGAATGACTTAGACGTGGACTATGCTAGACTGAGTGTAAAGATTGAGATGCACGCTCATGAATTGGAGGCATAGGGGCAATTTGGTCAATTCCCTAGTCAGATGTGATAAATGCTTGCATGGGAGTGATGCGTGGCTTAAAATGTGTGCCAAAAGCCTAAAAAATGTTACTTGCAAGAAACATGGAGGAGAAAATCAACAAAATGATGTAAACACAATAAAGGACAAACATAAGGGCCAAAATGCAAAATTCACAGAGAGGAATGAGAAACTGGATGAAAAATATGTTCATGACCCCTGTTCTAACATGCAAATGATGGGTCCTATGTCAATGTGGCATAAGGATGTAAAAGTTGCACTGGGATAATTTCCTAAAAGTTCAAGGTCTAAAGTGCAAAATTCACACATAAGTGTAAATGTGACCAAAATGTAAGGCTAAACATCAAATCTCAATGAAAGCATGATTTTTAAATGGAATCAATGATTAAATGCAAAACATGAAGTGCAATGAGTGAAAAATGCCCCAAAACATGCAAGAAAACATTTAAAATCTTAAATGATAGATTTGGAATTAATCTAAGGGTCAAAATGTAAATTTTATGTTTAGAAATGATTTGATGCGAATCCAGGGATTTTTATGCAAAATTTCTGGACCTGAATGTGATAAAAAAGAGGCTTTTATGCTGGTCAGTGCAATTATGATGTTTCCTGAGGTCTAGGATGCAAAATACACAAAGAAAATTCATTTTTTTTAAGTTTTAGGGGCTTAATGCAAAAGTCTAGGACCAACCTGTAAAGAAAATTCCATTTTAATAGTAGTCAGTGTGATTTTTAAATATCTTAGGGCTCAGACTGCAAATTTCATAGAGAAAACATCATTTTTTTAAAACTTCTGGGTTAAATGTAAATGTTCTGGACCTAAATGTAAGGAAAACATGCATTAATATGTTAGAAATTAAACAATAAAACATTCAGGAGGTTACATGCAAAATGCACAGAGAAAAAAAAAGAAATAAATGAATTTTAAAACTATAGGGACTATGATGCAAATGATTGGACCCATATGCAATAAAAACGGATTCAAATGTAATAAACTGATGACCTAATAACAATAAGCTTAAACTAAAGGGGCCTAATCTAAAAAGGAGACCATTCGAAGATCGCTAGAGGATTGCCGGCGTTCTCCCCCCGGCGATCTCTCCGGCAAGGCTCTAGTGGCTATCCTGCAATGGAGACGATGACGGCACGATGCGGTGGTGCTCCTGGGGCTGGAATGGCGTGGAGAGAGCGGGGAAAGCTCCGGGGAGCCACGACGAGGCTCTGGAGGGGCAGCGGTGAGCTCTGAGGTGCTCCAGAACGCTCCTCCCACCTTCGTCTTCGACGATGGGAAAGGCGGAGGTGGTTGGGTTGCTGCGGAGGTCTGGGCGGTGGCGAAGCGGCACGAAGGCCCTCGTGGTGACGCGGAGATGCTTCCGGAGGAGGTGGATCGGTGCTGGAGCAATTGGAGTACTTGGACATGCTCTCGTCGACGAGCGGCAATCGGCAGCGTCAATGATGGAGCTACGGCGACGACGCGGGCTTCTCTAGAACGGAGGGAAACCAGAGGAGGAGGAGAGAAGAAGAGGAGAGAGGAGAAAAGGAGGAGAGGCCCTTGAGGGGCCTCGCCTGAGGTTGGGAAGCCCGAGCCTCGCCGGTGGTGGTGAACCCACCATCGGAAGCGTCGCGACGACAAGTAGGAGGCGTCGCTCTACTGTGGTGCGCTCCATAGGTCTAGAGGGTTCTAAGGGGGCATGCCATGAATCAAAACAGAGGGGAGAAAGGGGTACCTGTGTGGTGTTGTCTCTCCGACGTTCTTCAGTGGCAGCGGCAGCGTTTTCGACAATGCTCCGGTGGCCCGGGTTGCTGGGAAGGTGGTTGCTGGATTGAGAGCTTGGGATTGGATGCCTTCGCGAGTTGGCGGTTAAGGGAGAAAGGCTCTCGATTGCTGGAAGCTCGCGGGTGGAAGGTCTGAAGCTTTGACGGTGAGGTGAGCTTTATACTCCGACGAGGCTTTCCAGAGCCCTCGATCCTCCTCCTCAGCCATTGGGCGCCGTGAGATCACGCACGTGGGATGGAGGAAGTTGGCCAAGGATCACAGAGGCTGAGATCTGCTCCGGATTCCTCGAAATTGCTCGTCGGAGTTGTCGTCGGAAAATTAGGGTCGTCAGAATTATTTTTGAATTTTTCTAAAGTTTTGAATTACATTTTTGAATGAAATAGTGTTGGGCTTAATGGGCTTAGGGTTTTGATTTTTCGTTTAGGTTTTTTTCTTTTGATTTTTATTTTGGGATTTTTAGGGTTTTAATTTTAGGTTTTTAATTGGGCTTTGTGGGTTTAATTTTAGGCTTTTATTTATGTTAAATTCATGATTAAGGTTTAATTAATTTGTATTAAATTAGGTTTTAATTATTTTGTTTTTTTTGTTTTATTTTTGTATTGTAATTTTTACGGATTTAGGGTTTTGCTTTTTAGGTTTTTAATTTGGAATTTGAGTTTAATTAGGGTTTATGGTTTTAATTTAGGGTTTTTGTGTTTTAATAGGTTTTATGTTTTAATTAGGGTTTTTGGATTGATTTAGGATTTTAATTGGATTTTATTTAATTAGCGTTTTTATTTGATTAATTTTGGTTTTTATTGATTTTAAGTGGGTTTTAAATGGATTTATGTGGATTTAATTTCATTTTACTTAATTAGGGTTTTTATTTGATTAATTAGGATTTTATTGCATTTTAAGTGGGTTTTTAAATGGATTTAAGTGGATTTAATTTCATTTGTTTGGTTTCAAGTTTAATTGGGTTAAATTGGGCTAGCGTGTGCCTAATTGGGCTTAAGTAGGTTAAGGTTTTGGTGGTCGCAACCATAGCATCATCTGGAGGAGCTTGCTGCCAAGTGACCTCAAAATTGGGGTGTCTACAATAATCATCGTGAGGCTCAGGGCATTTTGCTAATGCATTTATCTATGCCCTATAGTAAATATCGTTCATCCTTTTTTTAATTAATTTTGTAAAAGGCACAAGATAATCCTACTTGGTACATCCAGGTGAATGCGTAAACTTACTTTGTATAAATGCAACATCATTATTAATTTAATATACTATCTATTTTAGTTAAAGATAAAGATAAAGATTACTTATTAGTAATAGTGCATCGAACATTCTTTCTTTCTCATCCGAATGCAAATGCGACCACCGATACTCGATGGTCAATGCATAAGATCTAAACATTTTTGTGATCTTTGATGAGATTGTATTACTACTCTTGAAGTTACTGTAATTAAATTAAGTTAAGTACCAAAAAAAGTAACATGTTGACTAGCACCAAATTAAAATAAATAATAAGTTACCCATCGGAGTCAAGCTCTAGAAAAGGTCGTGGTCCCAGAGCAAAGCATAACATGTACCTCTAGAACTGTACCTATTAAAAATATGGATAAATTAGATAAAAGAGCTTGCAATAACAAATAAAAAACAAGCTTTCCTTAGAATAACATGTACCTCTTGAAATGATACATTCATTGATGTTACACTGGTCCACTTACTTTTGCTTTGTAAGTTAAGTGGATCATGTGTTGTTCCATCAAGTTAAAAAAGACAGGTGGAAATATCTTTTCAAGATTGTATAATATGAGAACAATATTTCCCTCTAAAGTCTCCATGTCTTTCATAGACAATTTGAAGGAGCAAAATGTTTTGAAGAATTTGCTTAGATTTGTGAGTACATATACAATGGACTTAGGCAACAAACTTCTAAATACAAGGGGAAGTAGTCTCTCCATAAATACATATAATCATAGCTTTTCATTCCCTTGAAAGTGTATTTCTTGAGATCCACATGTTTTTATATATTTGATGCATATCCATTTGAAAATTTCAAGTTACTGACCCACTCACACACTGCCTTGATTTAACCCTTATCGAGTGTGTAGTTTTTCTTAGCCATTTTAGTCTTTGCATTGACATGCTCTATCAAGTGCAAGTCCTTATGATTACAAAGTAACTTCAAATCTTTACATACCTTCTCTATGTTCTTCGTCTCGTCCTTGACGTCCAATGCCGTATAGAAGACATTGTCAAATATATTTTTCTCGATATGTATGATGTCTAAGTTTGTCGAAGTAAGAGCTTCGATCAAATACAGTAACTCTCAGAATATGCTAATCTTCGTTCAATTGTGAGTATTCCTGAATTCCTCTAATGTTTGTGGACCAACACCATGTCCAAAAATAATCTGTTCAAACTTTGATATGGACTAAATAATTATTCTCCCAAGAACCTAGAAGATGAGTTTGATAGTTCGCCTGTATTCTTCTTAAAAGTTTGTTTCTGTCTTTGATATGGGTGGTCCATGAGTAGGAATTGACGCTGACAGTCAACGAAACACGGCTTGCGACCATATCGAAGTTGAAATAACTTTGTGTGTTCCATACAACAAGGACAACTCATTTTTCTATGTGTGCTCCAACCAGACAACATCCCATATGCAGGGAAATCACTGATAATCCAGAGCAAAGGAACTTTTATGTTGAAAGTTTGCCGCTTGCATGCATCATATGTTTCAATCCCAGTATCCCAAAACATCCTCAACTCCTCTATAAGAAGCCTCGAGTACACATCAATATGTTTTCCAAGATGATTTGGACTAAGAATGAGTAAAGACAAAAGCATGTATGTCCCATTATTGCATATATAAGGAGCTAAATTGTAATGTGTGATCATGACAGGCTAATATGAGTAATCTTTTCCTTTACCATGTGGATTGAATCCATCATTAGAAATACCAACAACATTGCGGTTTTTTGCAACAAATGAAGGGAAGGACTCCTTCAGGACTTGCCAACACTTGGTGTCAAAAGGATGTTCCATATCAATGTTCTGTATATGATTTGCATGCCATGTCATTTCTTTTGTAGTCTGTTTGCTATAATATAACCACTTCAGTCTCGGTACTAAAGGGAAATAACGAAACACCTTCTGAGGTACATGTGTCCTTGAGTCACTTTTGTAACGGGACTCGTGACATTCTAGACATTCTAATTTATCTTTGTGTTTCTTGTAGTATAATATGTGATGTTTTGAGCAAACATCAATCTTCACCTTTGTCAATCTCATTTTTCTCATTATCTTCTTTGTTCATAGTAGTCCTTTGGCAATTCATGGTTCTTTGGCAGCATTTTTTTGAGTTTACCTATCATGGCATCAAAACAACTATCTGTCATATTGTAATCGATCTTCAAAGCCAATAACTCAGACACTATCGATAACTTCGTGTAATTCTTGCAGCCTAGCCACAATGACTCCTCTGCTTTTCTTAACAACTTATAAAAATTTTGAGATTCCCCATGTGGCTCTTCATCAACAGATGCATCAAATTTAGAACCTGCCACGTCCATTATCATATCCACAATGAGATCCATACTAACAGGAACAACTTTCCCATGACTTTGAAAGGCCTTTCCATGTTTAAACCAACACTTGTTGCTATCCACAAATCTTTTTCTTCACAAATGTATTCTCACATCCCTTCTCAATTGTTTTTTCAGTAATGCATATTTTTTACAAGGACATATAATCCTTCCATCCCTTTCCAATATATTTGAACCTTGACTATATGTAAATTCCACAAACTCTTAAACGCCATGCAGAAAACTTATATACACTTTCCATCCACGACTCGTGTATACATCCAATCACGATGAGAACACTTTTCTATCTACAAATGAAAGAAATGATACGATGTCTAGATTGAAAAGAAAAACAAGAAGACACTTGAATAAAAAGGTGACTTAAGTATCACATTACAATAAAATAATTTATGACAATAGGATAGTAGAGAATGAGCAAGAAATTGAAAGTAACAAAAACAAATTGATCATATAGCCTTCAAAAATTCAATTTTTCTTTTGTCATAAATAAACAAGTGAGGTAGGGCATGATAGAAGTAGAGGTGGTCCCTATAGTGCACAAGTATTGCACATGATCCATGGAGAATGTGGATTTTTATTTATGCCACTTTTATTGACTTGTATGCATCAATGTTAGATGTAATGTTATGTTTTGTCGGTTTGAAGTAGATTATGTGCTCTTGAACTCTATTTCATAACAGGTTAAAAAATTCAAGATTTTTGTGCTTACATTGAATCTTTTATTGGGACTAACTTGAATTTCAGGAATTTAGAAATTTGGATTCTTGTAGCTAATTGCATGCAAACAATGGATAGTTGCTGGAGCAGATGACATGTTCATTCATGTGTACAATTATAATACAATGGATAAGGTCAAAGTATTTGAGGTGCATACAGATTACATGTGTATGCCATCCATCCAACCCTTCCGTATGTGTTATCATCATCTGATGACATGTTGATGAAGCTTTTGGATTGGGAGAAAGGTTGGATGTGTACTTAGATTTTTGAAGGTCATTCTCACTATGTGATGCAAGTGACGTTTAATCCAAAAGATACCAATACTTTTGTCTGTGCCTCTATTGATCGGACTTTAAAGGTGTGTTATTACTTCATAGGGTTTTGGTTCTTGCCATGTTATATTGTGCATTAGGTCATGATAAACTAAACATAATTTTTTTTCTAGATCTGGAATCTTGGTCCTCCTGACCCAAAGTTTACCTTAGATGCTCATGCAAATGGTGTGAACTGTGTTGATTACTTTACTGGTTGTGACAAACCATACTTGATTACTGGTTCTGTTGATAATGTTGTGAAGGTCTGCTTTCTAACATTTTGTTGCTTTCTCTAAAATACTTTGTTGTGACATCGTTTTCTCTATGCAGGTTTGGGACCACCTAACAAAGAGTTGTGCTTAGACACTTGAAGGACATACACACAATGTATCAGCAATTTGCTTCCATCCTGAGCTTCCCATAATAATTACAGGTTCTTATTATGACTGCTCATTATGTTGTAACACTTCGAAATTAAGGATAGACATTTGAGGGGAGAGGTTCTCTCAAACAGACAAGCCTGTTTAAGTGGTTCACTTGCAATATGACCTGTTGATCTTCTATTCCACTTGTGGAGTTTTGAGTGTCTCTTGGATGTTTGTTTGCGAGTTTCAATATTTTGTCTTTTAATTAAACAATGTAATATTTAGACTCATTTTGATTTTTTTATTGAACATATGTAAAACTTTTATCTCTTGGTTTAAGTGTTGATTACTATATTATCAATTATTATAAATTATAATGCTATTATGAATTATTAACATGATTATCTTGAGTTAAATTTAGTCCATTAAATGATGAAAGTTCGTGAAATGATATAAGTTTCGATTTTAACAATAAAATAAATTCACCCGTTAACCCTATCCAATACCCATCACCCGTTAACCCTATCCAATACCCATCACCCGTTAACCCTATCTATCACCCATAAAATGATATAAATTTAGATTTTAACAATATAAAAAAGTCACCCGTTTCACCCGTTAACCCTACCCATCATCTGTTATTCTAATGGGTAGTGGGTAGGGTAGCAGCTAGAATTTTGTAAGACGGTGTGACCGTGCCCCCACGCTCTCACGAGGAGGGGGGAAGGAGACCACAGCCATGCTGAGACGGCGAGGGCGCGAGACGGGACGAGAGAGGAGGAGAAATGGAGTCGCCACTTGGTCTTTTAATGGAAAGACGAGGAAAACCACAAATGATTCACTAAAAGTGAATGAATGAGATGCAAACGTGAAGGCCGGATGTCTACTAACCAGAGGATGGGTAAGGATTCCTATTACGCACGGGGAAGGCGTTAGGCACTCCCGTACGTCGAGAAACTAGGTCTTTCTAGTCTGATTCGCTTGCTAGAGGCTGAATGCGTGTTTGTTATGCCTAAATTGTGTCCTAATTATGCTGATGTGAGTGCCTAGACAAGACTGAATGGATGTGAAGGACAATGTGCAAGAATTGCGAAGAAATCCACGTGAATTGAGAAAATCGCAGAAAACCACATGAAATGACGATGTTGTTGTAAAGAACGCGTTCGAAAATCATGTTGATGTCAAAAGGATGAAAAGTCGAGTCAACCCGTATTCTCGGAATCATGGAAAAAGTCGTGAAAATCAAAAGGGAAAAAAATAACCCGTGATGGGGTTAAATGTCGGCTTTGACAAGCCTTTTACTGTACGCCTTCGGGCGATGAAGAACATCGTGAAAATCAAAAAAAAGGAGAAAAAATAATCCTTGATGGGGTCAAATGTCGACTTTGACAAGCCTTTTACTGTACGCCCTCGGGCGATGGAAAACCAAAACAAGTCAAAACCGCGAAAAACCCGGAAAACGAGGAGAAGACAAAGCTTGGAACAAAGTTAGAAAGCGTGCATCAAGTAGGGCAAAGAAGACGAGAAAAAATCGTGCGAAAAGATGTGAAAAGTATGCAAAATGCAAGTGTGTGTGAAAATCTGAAAACTAC
>JAMKQA010040864.1:0-11055 GCA_024699735.1 Posidonia australis
ATATCATGAACCATTGATAGTTGAACAATACATAAATAAATATATTTAACTTCAATAAATTAACTTTGTCAATGTCCATACAACAATTCTCCATCAATGTGCATACACCATATAAATTTTAGACTTTAAAGAGAATGAGATTTAATGGGTCTCATTTTTAGGACCCAGATCCATACTTAATGGGTCTAGACCCGCAGGTCCTGGGTCCAGACCCGACCCATTGCCAGCCCTACTTGTGGAGGAAGAGAGAAAACAACAACACAACCTTTTTTTACAAGAGAAGGGGTGGCTGATTTTCGTCCATCTCTCTTGCTGCTACTCCACCTTGATCATAGTACTGATCGGAAAGGTGTTTGTGGTCGGATCGAGCATAGATTTTACCGAGAAGGTCGTGACTCACTATTCTTCAGATTGGACAGTTGGATTGGTGATCAGAGCAGTGAAGAGACAGAATCGAAAGGAGTTCAGTGGGAGTTCGTCACTACAGTTCTACAGCGTGCACTCTTGGTGGAAGGTTAGTCTGAGGGATGAAACGAAGTCCGTTTTGGCTGAAATATTTTTAGTAGTTCAGAGATGCATGGAGCTTCATTCCTACCAAGTTTCATGATTTTTGGAGTAGCATAGTGATAGCATAATTTTCTGGAACAGAGGAGGTCGAATTTGGGTAAAACTACATTACCTCTTGTTTTGTGTTGTTGTTGCTTGTGTCATTGTGTACTTGTGATGTGCATTTGATTCCTCACAGGACATTTGTAAAATACAAGAGAATACCTTTTTTGTACCCATTTGATTATAGTAGAGATTTGGAGGTGGACCGATAGGTCCCGTGGTTTTTACTCCTCACACCGAAGAGGTTTTCCACGTAAATATTGGTATGCTTTGCTTGCTGATTTGTTTAATCATTTTCAGTATTTACTTTACCATTGAGAAGTTCTTTGCCAGTCCCATTCAGATCTTGTTTACCCAACAAGTGGCGCCCACCGTGTGGCATAGGGCCTAAGGCTTGGGGCAAGGTTCAATTCCTTGTAGTGAAATGGAAGCAAACACGAGTAGGATGATTTCATTGAATGGCACAAACTTTCAAGTTTGGAAAGGGAAGATGGAAGATCTTTTTTATGTTAAAGAATATTACAAGCCTGTTTTCAACAAAGAGAAGCCTAAAGATAAATCTGAAGATGAGTGGAAGATACTTCATCGCCAAGCATGCGGCTTCATTAGACAGTGGGTAGATGATAATGTGTTGAATCACATTAGTGATGAAACAGATGTAGGTACTTTATGGAAGAAGTTAGAGGAGCTATATGCTCGAAAAGAAGGTACCAACAAGATGTTTCTTATCAAACAGTTGATGCATTTGAGATACCGAGATGGCACCCTTGTGGCAAATCATGTGAATGCATTTCAAGAGATTATAAATCAATTGTCTTCGATAGGTATTGTGTTTAATGAAGAAGTGAGAGCCTTATTGCTTCTAGGCTCATTACTAGATACATGGGAGACCTTGCAAGTCACACTCTGCAACTCAGCTCCTGATGGTATAGTCACTTGGAACTATGTGAAAACTAAGGTGATGAATGAAGAGTCCAAAAGGATTGCAGATGGTTCCTCCTCTCACTCTGATGTGCTGGTTACAGAGTCACGGGGGAGAAGTAAGAGTAGAGGTCTCAAAGGTTCTAAGAAGGGTAGAAGTAAATCCAAGAGTAAGTATGCAAATGTTGAGTGCTACCATTGCCATTAGAAGAGTCACACCAAGAAATTCTATCGGAAGCTGAAAAGAGAAAACAAGAAAAAAAAAGAAGCCACAGCAGTAAGACAATGACAGTGATAGTGAAGGGAGAATTTCTTCAACTATTGAAGAATTGCTTGTTGTTTGTGATGATGTTTCTGTTAATCTTGTAGGTGATGATGAGACAACATGGGTGCTAGATAGTGATGCTACCATTCATGCCACATCTTGGAGAGATTTTTTCACTTCTTACACTTCAGGTGACTTTAGAGTTGTGAAGATGGGCAACAACAATAGAGTAAAGATTGTTGGTAAAGGAGATGTGCATTTAGAGACCACAAATGGCACCAAGTTAATCCTCAAATTAGTCAAGCATGTTGAGAGCTTGAGACTCAACATTATTTCAGTTGGGAAACTTGATGATGAAGGCTACTCATGTCATTTTGGAGATGGACAATACAAGCTTACCAAAGGAAGCATGATTGCAGCGAGAGGTAAAAGGCTATCTCACCTCTATTATATTCATGCTAAACTTTCTAGTGCTTTTGTTAATGCATTAGAAAGTGAAGATCAAAGTGTGTTATGGCACAAGAGACTTGGTCACATGAGTGAGAAGGGGATGACAATGCTTTTGAAGAAGAATCTCTTGTCAAAGCTGAGGAGTGCGCATTTGAAGAATTGTATAGATTGCTTAGCAGGAAAGCAGCACCACATTGCCTTCAAGAGCCAACCTCCTTCTAAGAAGTCAGAGATGTTAGAGCTGATCCACTCTGATGTGTGTAGATTGATGAAGGTAATAATACATAGTGGAGCTAGATATTTTGTCACCTTTATTGATGATTCCTCTAGGAAAATTTAGGCTTATCTCTTGAAGTCCAAAGATCAAGCATTTGGGAAGTTCAAAGAATTTCAAGTTTTAGTTGAAAGAGAAACAAGCAAGAAAGTAAAGTGCATCCGAACAGATAATGGGGGAGAGTATTGCAGACCATTTGATGTTTATTGCAAAGAGAAAGGCATAAAGTATCAAAAGACGCCTCCAAAGACACCACAGTTAAATGGAGTTGCTGAAAGAATGAATAGAACATTGGTAGAGAAAATCAGATGTTTGTTTTCACAAGCAAAATTGCCGAGGTCTTATTGGGTGAGGCTTTGATGACTACTGTTTATTTGGTTAATCTTTCACCATGTTACTATTTGCAAAGAGATGTTCCAAACAGGGTTTGGTATGATAGAGATATCTCCTATGATCATTTGAAAGTATTTGGATGCAAAGCTTTTGTACATGTTCCTCAAGATGAAAGAACTAAACTTGATGCAAAGACACGGCAGTGTATTTTCCTTGGCTATGGATAGGATGATTTTGGCTACAAACTGTATGATCCAATGGCTAAGAAGATTGTCAGAAGCCGTGATGTTATGTTTGTAGAAGATGAAACAGTTGAGGGCATTGACAAAGTACAGGTTAAAGCAACTCAACAACAAGAAGGCTTGATTGATTTAGACTCAGTTTCTACAATTCCAAATCAACAGCAGGTTGAAGTTGAAGAAGAAGATGATGATAATGTAGACACAGTTGGACAGGATGCTCCCCCAGATCAAGATGATACTGAAGCAAATGGTCATGACCAACAACCGACAGTGCAAGAAGTTCCACCAGCTGTTCCACTCAGAAGATCAGCTAGAGATAGAAGACCTTCTGTTAGATATTCTTCAGATGAGTTTGTGGTGTTATTCTCTGATGGTGCAGAACCAGGGTGCTATACAGATGTAGTAGAAGGTGAACACAAGAAAGAGTGGATGGAAGTCATGCAAGATGAGATGAGTTCCTTGCATGAGAATCACACTTATGAGTTGGTGAAGTTGCCTGAAGGCAGGAGAGCACTCAAGAATAAATGGATCTACAGAATCAAGCAAGATGAGCACACGTCACATCTAAAGTATAAGGCCAGGCTAGTTGTGAAAGGATTTACTCAAAGGAAGGGAATTGACTTTGATGAGATCTTCTCTCTAGTAGTGAAGATGACTTCTATTCGAGTGGTTCTTGATTTGACAGCAAGTCTCAATTTAGAGATTAAGCAGATGGATGTGAAGACTGCCTTCCTTCATGGAAATTTGGAGGAATAGATTTATATGGAGCAACTAAAGGGATTTCTTGAGAAAGGCAAAGAAGACTTAGTGTGCAGATTGAAGAAAAGTCTTTATGGCCTGAAACAAACACCAAGGCAATGGTATATGCTGTTTGACACTGTCATGGGGGAGCAAGACTACAAGAAATGTAGCACAGACCATTGTGTATTCGTTAAGAGATTTCTCTCTAATGACTTTATTATTTTGTTGCTCTATGTTGATGATATTTTAATTGTTGGCAAGGATATATCCAAGATTGCAGAATTAAAGAAGGTGCTGAACAAGTATTTTGCTATGAAAGACTTAGGACCTGCAAAGAATATTCTTGGTATTGGAATTGAAAGAGATAGAAGTTCCAATATGTTATTCTTGTCATAGGAGAAGTACATTGAGAAAGTACTTCAAAGAGTTCATATGGACGATGCAAAGTCAGTTAGTTCTCCTCTTGCAACTCAATTCAGGTTGAGCAAGAAGCAGTGTCCCTCTATAGATGAGAAGAAAAGGGAAATGGAGAATGTTCCGTATGCCTCAACTGTTGGGAGACTAATGTATGCTATGGTGTGTACCAGACCTGATATTGCCTATGTAGTTAGTACAGTGAGCAGATTTCTTTCAAATCCAGGAGAACAGCATTGGGAAGCAGTGAAGTGGATCATGAGATACCTCCGAGGCACTTCAAATTTGAAGATCTGTTTTGGTAGTGGAGAACCAACATTGGTTGGCTACACTGACTCAGATATGGCTGGAGATGTAGATAACTCAAAATCTACTTCAGGGTATTTATTTACCTATGTAAGGGGAGCTATTTCATGGCAATCCAGATTGCAGAAATGTATTGCATTGTCTACTACAGAGGTTGAATTTATTACAGCCACGGAAGCCTACAAAGAGATGATATGGTTGAAGAGAATGCTTGGAGAACTTGGGATTATGCAAGATAAATTTGTACTGTTTGGTGATAGTCAAAGTGCAATCCACTTGAGCAAGAATTCATCATTCCACTCGAGGTCAAAGCATATCAAAGTTCGATACCATTGGATTCGAAACGTGGTGAACTCAAGGGAGCTTGAGTTTGATAAGGTACATACCGATGACAATCGAGCAAATATGTTGACTAAAGTAGTAACGAAAGACAAGTTAAATACTTATAGCCAGATTGCAAAATTGGTGGACTCCTCCATGTAGTCAGGAGGAGGAGTTTGTTGGGTTTCCCTCCACATGGAGGATGGCCCACTTTGCTATTTATTTACTTTGTAAGAACCTTCATATTATTTACCCATAAATCCTATTCGGCCTTGTGGAGGAAGAGAGAAAACAACAACACAATCTTTTTTTACAAGAGAATGGGTGGTTGATTTTCGTCTATCTCTCTTGTTGCTACTCCACCTTGATCATAAGACTGATCGGAAGGGTATTTGTGGTCGGATCAAGAGAAGGTCGTGACTCAATATGATTCAGATTGGACGGTTGGATTGGTGATCAGAGCAGTGATAAGACAGAATCGAAAGGGGTTTCAGTGGGAGTTTGTCACTACAATTCTGCAACACGCACTCTTGGTAGAAGGTCAGTCTGAGGGATGAAACGAAGTCCGTTTTGGCTGAAATTTTTTCAGTAGTTCAGGGATTCTTGAAGCTTCATTCCTGCCAAGTTTCGTGATTTTTGGAGCAGCATAATGATAGCATAATTTTCTGGAACAGAGGAGGCTGAATTTGGGTAAAACTACATTACCTCTTGTTTTGTGTTGTTGTTGTTTGTGTCATTATGTATTTGTGATGTGCATGTGATTTCTCACAGGACATTTGTAAAATACTAGAGAAGACCTTATTTGTACCCATTTAATTATAGTTGAGATTTAAAGGTGGACCGATAGGTTCCGTGGTTTTTACTCCTCACATCTACAAGGTTTTCCACGTAAATATTGGTGTATTTTACTTGTTGATTTGTTTAATCGTTTTCAGTATTTACTTTACCATTGAAAAATTCTTTGCCAGTCCCATTCAGATATTGTTTACCCAACACTATGAAATTAGAAAAATATCACTCACGACTTCATAGCCTTTAAATGTAATAGACTCAATCTTGTTTGCTCTCAAATTCATTATCATTAAATTGAAAAATATTAAACAAAAGTTGGGTCTCTTGCATCCAAAACGTATAAAGTTGTGGAAGGCATATTTGTAATTTCCCAGTCCTTAAGTGGAGATATCTGAACATGATGCTAAGCTGTAGATGATGTATCGGAAATTTTAGATGTCCCTTTAAAGTGATCTATTTAGAACTGATGGGATTTGGGTACAAGGACAAGAACGTAATGGAATTTGAATTTTGAGGAATACATGTAACATCACAGGACATTTAAAAGGATATGTACGCAAACACCTATCTAAAAATAAACCTTCTCAAGCCAATAACAAATGTTGCATGACCTCATCTATTGAATTCCAAAATTTATCCATATTCCTTGCCTATTTCGTCTGCTCGACACGGCTAACTCAAACCATTTCTTTTTACATTCTCTCTCTCTCTCTCTCTCACTACAATTTTTTCCTCTCACATTTTTTATTTCAAAAATTATTGTTTTAAATTTTCATATTTTACTTTATTTCCACTAGACTCTTAAAATTAAGCAAGTTGTTTTCAAGAAGCAGTTACATAGCAGACGTTGGCCTAATCGTGTAGGGATGCACATGTTCGATTCGATTCGATTTTATGAAGAATCATGAATCTAACCATATCTATCGGTTTTGACTATATTGGAACCGAACCGAACCGAATTGAACCAAACCATGTGTATACTTAGAACTAAATCGAACCGAACTGTTCAAAAATCGATCGTTTCGATTTGGTTCTTGGTTAAGATTAGAAATAATTATGAACTTGTGGTCATGAAAATAAATACTAAGTAATGATCATCACATCTCGTGGGAATATAAATTAGAATTGATGAAATATTGAACATGTAGATTTGAATAAATATATATATATATATATATATATATATTATATATTAATACGAATTAAGTAGTATTAGTACTTATATTATATATTAATATATATATATATATATATAATTATTAATATATAAATTGATTCTCGATTCGATTCGATTAACTACACTCAAAATCAAAAATCGAATCACTAAGAATGATTTCAAGATTTAAGAATCAAATCGTAACATTCAATACGCTGTAACTAAATCCAACCATTAAAAATAATTCGATTCGATTAGATTAATCGATTCTGACCAAATACACCCCTGTCGTGAGGTACTGAGGTGGTAAAATGTGCAATGCCCAAAGAGAAAGTGCCTTGCATTATTTTAATCTTCTAAAGCTGTCCCCTGAAAATTTTGGAAGTACATGCAGCTTCGGCTGTTGAGATGGAAGAAATTTGTCTACGTGGACGTTGCTTAGATGCTGGTTAATGGGGGAACCATATTGTGTATTCGAAAGCTGAAGCCAATATTGTTCCCAACAGCTTCGTGGACAAGTTGAATCCTATTTGCACTATCTACAGTGTCGACGGAGGCTTTCACCACCCTGGACAACGGATTATAGAACATCAACGACAAGATCGACCTAATAAGGTTATTTACAAGTAAGAGCCAAGACTTGAAGGACTGGCATGGCTCTGATTGCTGTGAAGAAAACATCTCTTGGAGACTGAGATGAATCAAAGATGAGTAGTTGACAAGAACAGTTGAAGACAAGAATAGTGGAGTATTGAGAAGGTTCTGATCAAATCAGAGGTAGAGAAGCAACTACAGTCGTTCGATGGAAAATGAGATTGCACCAATCAGGCAGTTGAAGACAAGATTCAAGAACTAAAGGTTATGGGCATAAGTAAGCATGACTTTAGAGATAATGTCAGCAAATTCCTTGAAGAAGAGGTTGAGGTAGCAGAGGTTAAATGAGAAGGAGATAGGATGGAAGGGTGAGATGACAATGTCAATTAAAAAAAAAAAGGAGAAGTAGAGGATGGAAACTTGGAAGAAAGCGTGAGATGTGACTAAGAGGGTTCGGAGTGGGATGGAAGAAGTAGTCCAAGGTTGGATTTTATTATTGTATATTAAACATAAAAAATAGAATAAAATTATTTTATTTTAAATTCTATTTAAGAATTTATTCTATTTTTATTTATTTTTATTTTAATATATCAAAAGTTACATAAAGATTTTTTCAAAGAAGGTTTCCTTGACGTCGGTCTACCTTCAGATTCAACATTCAATCCAATGCGTAGCTTCCCACGAAACCGCCACTACTACTAATGTAACATTAATATATAAAGTAGATACAGATAATAATTTTATTCTTCTCTCTTATTCAAATTCAGGTTCATTTTATTTTTATCTATTTTTATTTTAACGTACCAAACGTCACGTAAATAATTTTTCGGAGAAGGTTTCCTTAACTTGGTCTACCTCCGCCCTTGTTCCAATTCAAACCCACCGCTATTTTTTTTTTTTTTTTTTAAAATAACTTTACTTGTGACTTGTGGCTTCGTACTACCATCCAGTCATCCAGCTCTGCCCAGTGTGCCCGAGCCAGAAAAGCTCACCTCACCCCTTCCCATTCCTTCCCCCAAACACACACTTTCACACCTATACTAATCCTATACTTCCCTTTCCCTTCCCTTCTACCTATGGCCAAACAACCCTTCCCCCCTTCCTCCCTCTCCCTCCCCCAACCCTAACCCTAGAAATCTCACACAAGGAAGAGGACTTCTACGATGGCGGCGACGGCGGCCAACGGCGACGAGCGCGTGATAGCGGCGGCGCAGCACATCGTCAAGAGCCTCGGCACCTCCAAGAACATGACCGACGACATGATCATGATCCTCTCCAAATTCGACAACCGCTTCTCCACCATCACCGACCTCCTCTCCTCCGCCAACCCCGAGATCCCCTCTCCCACCAACAACGCCGCTGAGGAGCGCCTCTCCGACGCCGAGAAGGTCGTCCTCCGGTGGGACTCCCCTGGCGCCGGGTCTCTCCCCTGGGACGAGGGGACTGCCGAGACCATGGAGTACCTCGCTGCCGTGGACGAGATCCTGTACCTGACGGAGAAGGGGGAGGGCGACGGGCTGGACGGGGAGACGCTAGACAGGGCGGAGACGCTACTCCAGATCGCGATGGCGAGGCTGGAGGACGAGTTTCGCCTCGTGATGGTGCAGAACGCCGTCCCGCTCGACGCCGACCGGCTCTACGGTTCGATCCGGAGGTTCTCGTCGCTCTCGTTTGCGGCGTCGGAGTGCGGAGATGAGGGGTTCGAGAGCCCCGTCATCGGGGAGGACCGGGAGGACGCCGGCGCCGCGGGCGGGGTCTCGAGGTCCCGGGGCGGGAGCTTGTCGGAGGATCTGAGCGTGGATCTGGTCCGGCCGGAGGCGATGGGGGACTTGAAGGCGATTGCGGAGAGGATGCTGCTGTCGAAGTACGAGAAGGAGTGCTGTCAGGTCTACAGCAGTGTGAGGAGGGATTTTCTTGATGAGTGCCTCTCGGTGCTTGGGGTCGACAGGATGAGCATCGAGGAGGTGAATAGGGTGGAGTGGAAGAATCTGGATGATAAGATGAAGAGATGGAGCCAGTCTGTTAAGGTTGTTGTTAGGGTGATTCTCTTTGGCGAGAAGCAGCTCTGCGATTGCATTTTCGGGGAGTCCGAGTTGATCAAGGAGGTGTGCTTCGCGGAGACCGCCAAGGGGTGCGTGATCCAGCTGCTCAATTTCGGGGAAGCGATCGCCATTGGGCCGAGGTCGTCGGAGAAGCTGTTCCGAATGCTCGACATGTACGACGCCCTCGGGGATGTTGTTCCCGACCTTCACGTGTTGTTCCCTGAGGATTGTCGCGATTCGATTTGCGGGGAGGCGCAGAGTATACTGAAAGGGCTGGGGGATGCTGCCAAGGGTACGTTTGTTGAGTTTGAGAATCAAGTTAGGAGGGAGCCGTCTCGCAAGCCGATGCCATTGGGTGAGATCCATCCGCTGACACGGTATGTCATGAACTATGTAAGACTGGCTGTTGATTATAGCAGCTCTTTGAACTCACTTCTTGATGAGAGCGGGGATGATGGTGGGGAACAACCTGGAGAAGATGACAGTGATAGGTCTTGTGGGAGCATGACTCCCCTGGGAAACCGGCTGCGGCCGCTTATTACGTATTTAGAATCCAATCTTGAGGAAAAATCCAAGCTTTATGAGGATGGTGCTCTGAAGTATATCTTCTTGATGAATAACATTCTCTATGTAGTACAGAAAGTTAAGGATTCTGACCTCAGAGAACTTTTGGGTGATCAGTGGGTCAGGAGGCGTCGTGGTAAAATTCGTCAGTATTCTACCGGATATCTTAGAGCTTCTTGGACCAAGGTTTTAGCATGCTTGAGGGATGAAGGAATATGTGGCAGTGGGGGCACCAGTAGTGTATCAAAGGTTGCACTGAAAGAAAGGTTTAAGAATTTCAACTTAGCCTATGAAGAAATTTATCGGACTCAGACTCTTTGGAAGGTGCCGGACCCTCAGCTTCGGGAAGAATTGAGAATATCTATTTCCGAGATGGTGATTCCTGCTTATCGCTCGTTTATGGGAAGGTTTGCCTGTCATTTGGAGGGTGGGCGGCATGCAGCAAAACATATCAAGTACACAGCAGATGATTTAGAGAACCATTCGACGGATTTGTTTGAAGGCTTCCCTGGGACATTCAATCATCTGAGGAAGAAACTTAGCTCGTAAAACAATGGTAGTCGCATCATTGGTAAGCCCCTTGCTTTGCCAGGTAAAAGCCTCTGGGAATTTAGCTCCTCAGTAGTATGAAGTGTATCATTTTCTTTTCTTGTGTTAGCCTATAATCATAGGATACATGTGTACTTGTTGATGACTATGTGTTGTAATAGTTTATGTACATGTATTATGCACTCCAGTATTTACATACATGAATCGTGTGCAGTCATCTTTTAGAAAAACTTTAGTCACATGCCATTTATCCGAAATCAGTTCGTTTCTTAACTGTTTTTCCATGTATACTTGTGTTGCTGTAAACAATTTTTTTGTTAATTAGGGATGCTGTTTGTAAAGATACTACTTGGTTGAAACACTCTTGTGTCTCGTAGTGCATTTATCATGCAGTCGGCTCTTAAGTAAAATCTACACAATCCGCTTTCTAAATATTTTGTAATGGTAATGCACGTGACATAGCTGCATTATGTGACAATTGC
>JAMKQA010040871.1:0-11897 GCA_024699735.1 Posidonia australis
AATGAGCAAAGCAAACTTATTATGATGTGATTCAGAAACATGATAAATCATAGGTTCATGGCTGAAAAAATACTTGCATAAGATTCTAAAGATGAAACGGAACATGAACTTTAACAGTCGTATGCAAAGAATGAATCATGAAAACTTGGTTTGCTACATATCTATTAGCGTGTATGTTCATGAATCATGCACTCTTATGCAAAGGAATAGAAAAGAAAAACAACTCAAAGGAAGTAACAAGGTGCAGATTTTCATGCTAGAAGTAAGAAACATGCTAGCAAACAAGGTAATGATTAGCTTATAGAATATCTTGCAAAGGAAACAAGCAATCTCATCATGGAACTCTCATGTAAACAGTAAAAAATCAGATCATATATGAAGTCTAAAGCATGCTTTATTTTGGTGCTATGCTGAGATTTAAAGGAGAAGGAAAATAAAAGAGGACCTACCTCTCAACTTGTTCCTGCTTGAAATATCAAAGATAGAGGGATCCTCGTTGCTTTGGAAGGGCCAAAGATGCTTTGGAATGCAAGGGAATACTCCAGAAAACGAGAATAGGCTGCTGGAAAGAGTATATGGCTTGCCCAAGATGCTTGCTCAGATCAGGATTGCTGAAATCAAGGTTTCTAACCTCTTCTAATGGTTGCCTATAGGGTCCATATATAGGATTTCTCAAGGGTAACTCCTAGAGGATGCAAGGAGCCTCGTAAACGAAAAGCCTGGGAAGATTCCATGGCATATTCGTTGGTGGAGGTAACAGCCATGGGTGGTGGAAAGCCAGCAGCTAGCAATCTGAGAAATGGCTGCGCGCCAGGTGGGTGCGCCAGGTAGGTGCGCCAGGTAGGTGTGCCAGCCTAGTGCTCCAGCTAGGTGTGCCACTGTAGTGCTCCTGCTCGATGCTCCAAACAGGTGCTCCACATTGGTGCTCCAGCTAGGTGCTTTCCCTTACTTGTCTGGATTTCTAATTGGGTTGCGGGCCTGCTATGGGCTTGTGGTCGGTTTAGCTAATGGGATTCAAAAAGTGGTTGGGTTAGCCACATCAAGAGCAACATCTAGAAAGCTCATCTATGAGTCACCTCAAAATAGGGGTGTCTACAAATGCCCCTCCCTGAGCGAGGTCGAAGGACAAAAAAACCAAGATCGATGCTCAGGGTTGACAAGATACCCCCATTTTGAGGTTATAGAAGGATGGTGTTTGTTGTAAGCAGTAAGTCACTTATCCGATGGATGCACCAAAAATCATGACTTGTTGCCAAATGCAAATGCGAATGCATGCGACTGTTGACCTAAATGCTAGGGATGCAATGTCAATGCAAGATGCTAATGCAAGAGCCAATCTTGAAAGCCGATGCCAAGTGAATGCTAACATAAAACACTAGAGTGGGTGCTTACAAGATGATGCAATGCTAATGCTAATGCAGAAATAACAAGGCAAAAGATAAAGAAATCCTGCACATAGAGGGAGCCACTGGCAGGAAAATGATAAGTTGTCGGACTCATCTGCCAGATTATTAAGGGTATCAACCGGAGGAGGCGGGATATGACAAGTCAAACAAGTCTTTTCATCCTGATCGCCAGACAGTATGACGGTTGTCAACCGAGTAGTTGGGGATACCAGCCCAAGGAAAAGGGGCATGACAAACACATCATTTGTCAAACAAAAAGGCCCTGTCCGCACAAACCAAGGGTGAACAAAGAGATTTCGCGCCCGCGAAAACTCGGAAGAGAAAGGACCTTGACCGCTCGACCAGAGGGTCAAACAACTGGATTTCGCGCCCGCGAAAACCCAGAAGAGAAAGGATAAGGACCTTGACTGCCCGGTCAAAAGGTCAAGCAGCCGGATTTTCTGCCCAGGGAAATCCGAGAAAAGGGCTAGGACGTTGACCATTTGGTCAAAAGGTCAAGCCGCAGGATTTCCTGTCCAAGGAAATCTGAGAGAAGGGCTAGGACCCTGACCATCCAGTTAAAAGGTCAAGCCGTCGGATTTCCTGCCCGGGGAAATCCGAAAAAGGGGCTAGGACCCTGACCACCCGTCAAAAGGTCAAGCCGCCGGATTTCCTGCCCAGGGAAATCAATGAGAAACCAAAGACTTCGACCACCTGATCAAAGTCAACAAGCTGAATTTTGTGCCCGCGAAAATCCAGGAGAGGCAAATGACATTGACCGCTCGATAAAAGTCAACAAACTGGATTTCGCGCCTGCGAAAATCCAAGAGGAGGCAAAGGACAATGACCGCCTGGTCAAAGTCAACAAGCTAGATTTCGCGCCCGCGAAAATCCAAGAGGGCCAATGATGTTGACCGCCCGGTCAAAGTCAGCAAGTTGGATTCTACGCCCGTAATAATCCAAGAGTGCAAAGGACATTGACCACCTGGTCAAAGTCAACAAGCTGGATTCTGCGCACGTGAAAAGCCAAAGAAGCAAATGACATTGACCGCCCGGTCAAAGCCAACAAGCTGGATTTCGCGCCTGCGAAAATCCAAGAGGGCAAAAGACATTGACCGCCCAATCAAAGTCAACAAGTTGGATTTTGCTCCCACGAAAATCCAAGAGGGCAAAGGACATTGACCGTCCGGTCAAAGTCAACAAGTTGGATTTTGCGCCTGGGAAAATCCAAGAGGGCAAAGGACATTGACAGCCCGGTCAAAGTCAACAAGCTGGATTTCGCGTCTGCGAAAATCCAAGAGGGCAAAGGACATTGACCGCCCGGTCAAAGTCAACAAGATGGATTTCGCGCTTGCGAAAATCCAAGAGGGTAAAGGACATTGACCGCCCAGTCAAAGTCAACAAGCTGGATTTTGCACCTGCGAAAATCCAAGAAGGCAAAGGACATTAACCGCCCGGTCAAAGTCAACAAGCTGGATTTTGCGCCCGCGAAAATCCAAGAGGGAAAAGGACATTGACCGCCCGGTCAAAGTCAACAAGCTGGATTTCGCGCCCGCAAAAATCCAAGAAGGCAAGGGATATTGACCGCCTAGTCAAAGTCAACAAGCTGGATTCCGCGCCCACGAAAATCCAAAAGGAAGAGGTAGAAGGATCTCGTCCGCTCGGAAGGAGAACCTAAAAACCAAAACGATGATCCCTGGACTGTCCCCCAAGAAGGAAAACGCAAAGGTCCCCTGAAGGGCAGAAATGTAAATATGCTGACTGCTGATGCTGTGGTGCAGAAACTGGCACTCTTGCTGAGATGTACGTTCAGTCTCTTCTCAGCGGAATTTTTCCACCAAAAGAGGCACTGTTTGCAAAAGGTGAGGACTTACTTGCAAATTTCCTAAACTTGAGGGCTTCTTTACAAATTTCTCAATCACGACTGCCTTTTGATTGCTAGATTTGAGATTCTACTGTATCTGAACAAATGTCTGCTTTAAAAAAATTCCTACATCCTTTGTGGACTATTCTGCAAATTTACAAAATGGAGGGGGTTTTCTGCAAATTACCCCATCTGGTGCATTTTGTGGGCCATGTGCTTGACACTGTACATTCTACTCTTGGAGTGTAGGTTGTGAAGTGCTAGGGGATGGAACGCAATTTCCATTGCCATTTTGCATTTTGAATCTTGACTTATTAAATTATTTATAAGTGGGTCCCACTGGATAACTGTCATAACTGCCAAGGGACATTCTTTTCCCTGTTTGCTGAGAGTGCAATGGTGCTTATGCTGCCTGGCTTTTCCCAAGGTTCTGCTATTATTTTGCTTGATTTCATATCTCTAAAGCAACACTTATATGCATATGTTTTTTCTTTTTGATTTTTGCTTCTTCTCAAAGGACGTGCCTCTCTACCTTCTTCCCCATTGTTCTCCCAAACGAAAAAACCCATCGTCCTTCCTCCCTTCTCCTCATCTCTTCTCCATTCTCCCCTCCTCCTCTCATCTCCTCACGGCAGCGGCGCGTAGGAGGTGCGCCGACGAGGTGCTCTTGGCCGGTGCGAGGGTTAGGCGCGGGGCATCGTGCGGTGGTGCAGCGGAGGTGCAGTGGTCGTCCGGCGGCTAGGTGCTTGGTCGACGGCAACGTTGGACCGGACTCTCCGGGATAGGTTGGAGAGGGGGTCGTCGATGGAGGTATTGTCTGATTTCCTCTCCTCGCTCTCTGCTTCCTTTCTTGTTTTTACTCGTGTGCCCCCTTCGATGGCCGACGGCTTGGTGAGCTCCGGTGGGCTACGCTGGTGGCGGCTAGGATGGCAGCTTGGTGACCGTGGGTTGATGGTTGGTCACCGGCAGTGCTCCGGCGGCCTAGGGCTATGGCCTACGATTGCAGTTGGAGCTGGCGATTGATTGCTGAGTTTTTGGCCATGTGGTGGGTTCCGGCGGACTAAGCCACGCGGTGTCGGGCTGGCGACGTGGTGATGATGGGTCGGTCGTGTGGTGATGGAGGTGGAACGGGCTATGGTAGTGGAATGTTGAGATGGTGACGATGTCAGTGAAGAAGGTGATGGGTTTAAGAAAAATCTTGCTGCCATATATATTGATTGATCTGCCATATTACTTTTTATGCCATCATAAGCTACTATGAATCAAAAGTATTGGCCATTTTAAATCAAACTATCTGTTGACCCATGCTTGAGAAAAATAATAGCCCTCCCTGAATATTTCATTCTAGCCCTTCATGTTTCAACTTATAAGCACAAATAGCAAGAGCATCAATATTGCCATACAACTCTCATATTTCCATTTATTTGTTTACTGTTTAAATTCCTCCATAATGCGGGACTGTAACTGTATGCCTGTTCATATTTGCGTATCTGTCAACTCATGCCATAGTGCTTTATTAAAATGCCATGACCCTTCTATTTTGCCAATGAATGCAATGCTGTGTCTGACTTCGACTTGGGCTCTATTATGCTTAAATATTCTGCATTTGTCATGCCTGCTGCTGTTGTATGACTCTTGGTTCGACTTTTTCCATTTTCCGCAGAATGACCCAGTTCTCGAGGAGAGGACCCCACAGTCCTCGCAGGACACGCCTTCTAGTTCTCGTCCCAAGCAGCAAGGTAGCTCCTCGAGGTCACGGGCCTCTAGTAGCTCAACTCCTGCTGTCCCTATTGAGGTAAGCCCAAAACTGGAAGAAAATGTGTATATAAATCTGGTATTTTATCGGACAAATGCATTTCCAGGAGTCCGACAATTTTGAGGGCGGCTGCTAAGTGACCATCACATCTGTGAGGGTCCTGATTTTGTGGTAATCTTATTGCTTTGACGAGCTTTAATTATAACCTGCCTTTGACTTGGCATTAATTTTGTTCTTGATATTTCAAGATGAGGATGCGAATCGGATTATGCGGTGCCACTGGGGCCCGATGCTTGACAATTTTCATCACCTGCCGGGTTTTCTGCATTACTTCCTCCTTCACTAATCCCCATTTGGAGGTTTGCTTCGCATACCCATTATACATGGCCATTATAACTTCTTCAGGGCTTTGGTGGAAAGGTGGATGTTTGAGACGCACACTTTTCACTTTCCATTCGGAGAGCTGACCGTCTTGCCCGATCAGTGGGCTCTACTGACGGGTCTTCCCTTTGGTGACGAGCTGATTATAGGTGAGACTACTCACGGCTTGCACCTTGCTCCTGTGCATTTGGGTTGTTTTACCCCAAAGCCACCTCAAGGAAAGTACATGATCACTATGGGGCGGTTGAGAGAGTGGGACCAGTTCTGGCCCAACCCCGAGCCTGACAGTGAAGAGGTGGACTTTGTACTGAGGCATTTTTTGCTGGATCTGCTGGCTATGATTTTTTGTGACTCGCCTGCTTACTACATTCATGCTGATTGGTTAGCGTACTTAACCAATCTGGAACATCTGGACCATTATGACTGGGTCGGTGCTAGTTATACCTGGCTGATTTGCGGGCTTGACAATGTGGTTAAGCTTGGGCGCTGCTCCTATGTTGGGCTATATCTTTTGCTGACTGTAAGTACTTATTTGCATTGTTATCCAAATACATATATATTTGATTCTTATCTGACCTTTGCCTTCCTTTGCTAGTACTGGATTATGGAGCATATCACTAGAGGGCATTGTTTTGGCCGCCTTCGGGACGAGCTTCTGCCTCTCCCTCGTCAGTGGGTTGAGCCTGACCACCGGGCTACTGCAGGGGTCTACAGTTACGAGTCCTACCAGTATCTGCTGGACCTGGTAGAGCTCGAGGATGTATGTTTTCCCTCCTATTTATTTTGTGTTCCTCTAATGCTTTTAAATCTATGTTGCTTAAATTTCTTATATATTTTTTTCTTTTCCCGTAACAGGTTCATCTGCGCCCGTTCTCCAAATATGATGGCTTTGACTAGGCTCCCCTGAACTCTAGCCGCGTTCTTAGGGACAAGCAGGTGAAGTTCTACAGCATGAAGAAGTCGGCCTATTTTCTCCCGGGGCGCGTGCGGCATCAGTTTCTAAATGAGTTTTGCATTCCTACCCTTCCTCCTTTTGATATGGACCGTCCGGCTTCGACTCGTTCTATTGCCAGAAGCCGACATGCTGCAGCTATGGCTTCCCAGGACAGACATGTCCTTCGGGAGGTCAACTACACAGATTATCTGGCTTGGTACAGGCGTGTCGGGAAGCCGTACCTATTTGAGGAGGCAGTACGGGACAGCCAGCGCGGGATGTGGTATGCCTCCGACTAGGCCTAGGTACTTGATTGCGATCTCTGCTTAATACTTCAAGCATATGATCTATATAAATCTGATATTTGTCATAATCCATAGGGCTTCGAAGAACAATTCGGTGCCTTCTATGCCGATATCCGTCGGAAGTGGGTAAGACTTTTACTTTGTAAATTGCTATTTTCAGCTCAAAACATGCCTGACATATCTGTTACTTCACAGGAACTATGCTGGCGTAACATCATCCGGGTATGCCTCTTTTTCTGTCTTTGTTACTTTTCATTAATTCTGACTGCTAACACAAATCTTGATATTACAGCAGGACTTCCCAGCCCAAGAGGTGAATGTAGCTAGCAGCGGGGAATTCACCATGGAGGCATCTGAGGAGGACCGCTCAGATACTGAGGTTACCCAGAGGGTCCAAGATTCTGCTCCCCGTTCCCAGGCTGCTGCAGCTGCTCCATGGTGGCGACGGATCACTCGACGAGGCGCCCATCTCTTGGCCGAATACTTCCAAAAGGCGTCATCTGATGAGGAGGAATCTGACGAGGAGTAGCTATTCCGTATTTGTAGTTATTCCCAAGCCTTGTAATAGCAGTGGAATGTTGTAAACTTACTTCAAAATTTTATAAAATGACAATTCTAGATTATGCGATGTGCCCCTTTCTTGGGGTTTTGTCTGTGTAAGCTGTATGCAAAATCCTCTGTGTAGGTTCAAATAAATGGCGCCAATTTGGCGAGATCCATATTTCAAGGGAGGTGTTGCTAAAATTTGCAACTTATTCCATGCGCCACCTAGGTGCACCGCTGAGGTGCACCACCTATGGGCGCCACCTATGTGCTCCTCCAAAAATGGCGGGCTTACTTTCTTTTTTTGCCGACCCCCTTTTATTTTCCCTATATAATCTCGCATTCAGCGAGATGTGCCACCGTCTTTTCTAAAAAAACAACGTTGGATCCTTGCTTCTAGTTCTCTTCTTGATCTTTTTTGCTCTCCGGCTGCGCATCACAATGGCATGTTCTTCTGTATATGTGTTTTCTGCTATTTTCCCGTTGGCCTCTTTGTGCTTTGTTGCAGATTTTGCATTTTGTAATATTATCCCGGTTCTATGACAAAATATCTAAATATGCCTCTTGATTCTGCATGTACTTTTTATATTATATTCGGCTGAATTGTTATGTTTGCCCCACATTTATGTCAAGTTCTGCCTTTTTACTGCCATATCTGGCCCAAATCTGTGTCTGCAGAGTTATCCTACCATGGTGACACCTAAACATTGCTCAGATGCTCTGCGCGGTTGGATTGACGCTTTGACAGCTACTGATCGCGAACAACTGCGGATCAGGGGCATATCCTCCTTACTTTTAAGTACAGCTAAAGTGGAGGTTAACTGGCATCTGTTATGCGCAGTGGCTCGGTTTTGGAAACCGGCCTTGCACATTCTCCGCTTCAGGCAGATAGAAATGACTCTGACTTTGGAGGAGGTCAAACGAATCTGCGGCCTATCGCCATTCATGTCCCCTCCTATCTTTACCTGTCATGACAACTATGTTCATGTTGTGAGCCGACTTACGGGCGTGGCCAGAAGCGTTTGTGAAGAGAGACTTATCTGCAGGGATGGATCAACTACTATGGTGCGCCTGGATTATTTTGATGCGATTATCAATGCCCGCTCTTCTTTAGGCATCCTATGGCTTCATAGCTTTGTGCTGCGCTTTCTCGGGGAGCTTATGTTTAGCCATTGTCGGACGACTATGGCTATCGAGTTGGAAAAAATAGCCTGGGCGATAGTTGTTCGCCAGATTGATCTGGCTCCTGTTCTCCTCACGGAAACCTATGTCGGTTTGGATCGTGCACTGAAGCACTCCCGCCATTTCCACGAATGTGGTGCCTTGGTTCAGGTAAGCAAACCATTTTGTTTCAATACTCTGTTGTGCTCCTTTTAACCATGCAATCCATTTTGCCAGGCTTGGATTGCTGCTCATATTGGAGTGAAGATTCTGCACCCTCGACCTTCTGCCTTTGAAGCTTATAGCCGTACTCACCAATCGGGGACACTTCCAGGTGTGCATGAGCTGTGCAACAAACTGCGGAATCTTGCTGAGGATACAGTAACACGGTGCATTATATCCTCGGCGTCGAGAACCTTTACTGCCTTTTTCAATGCCAGGGACATGCGGCTCATGGTTCTTCCTGGGTTTATAGGAGGCGTGGAGTATCACCCTGTCCGAGTCCTTCACCAGTTTGGCTTCTGCCAGGATTCTATTAAGCAAAGTCCCTGTCCTGACCAGTACAAGAGGTATACTATCGGCTCGAACGCGACAACTTCAGAGTTGGTCCGCAAGATGCGTGCTGGCATCAAATCCTCTAATCTTGACGTTACCGAGGGCTCCGGTTGCACAGTGGAGTACGAAGCCGAAATAAGGGAAACATGGCCCATAAGCGAGATTCCGCCCAATGGCACCTATTTCACAGGGGCTAGCAGCTCAAAGAAGCCCAAGGTTGATTAGCAATGTCTGTATCAGTGATGGACCATAATAAAAATTGCTTGCATTTATGTCATTTTTACTTGCTTGTATCTGTTCATGTATTTCCAACACTGCTCTCAAGATTAACTGGCATGCCCTTGGTCATAGATTCTTCCAATTACAGAAATGACTATCATGCCCCTAGTCAAAATATGCTTGACTTAACATGCTGAATGCTGTGCAAAAATGCAATGCTGAGAGAGGATTAATTAATATACTAGTGCCCTCAGTGCCAAGGGAGCCTGTTTTGCCTGCTGTAAGAGGTGACATTGTCCTCAACTCATGTGGCACTAACCTAAACACTTAGGTTTATTTGTGGCTCTCCTTCAGATATTATGGACTTCATGCCAAATTCATGGGGTCCTATATCTACTCTTTTAAGGACTCATATTTCTTTTTCTCCCTCAAAGGCATGCTGACTTACCCTATCCCGGCTTGGAGGTAATAAACACCTAGGCTGAGGGGTGGCTACTCTTGATATAAAAGGGGTGGCTAGTCTCTTTGGACCTATGGGTTTGGCAGGTGTATGCTTCAACTCCTCTCCAAGTTATGTGGTAGAGATCAGGTCGTCCTACATGCCTTACTCAGTGGAGCTAGCTTCTGTCTACAACTTCTATCTTCTTATTTCTTTTATGCTCCAAGGTCTATGTTTTTTCATTATTGCTCACATTCTCTCTAGGCCTATCATTTTTACTCCCTTTGGAGATATAGGTCCCATGGGATTTGCACATTTCGTCCATTTTATTGAAATCTCTTCCTCACCTCCTAAGTTTCTAGGGTAGTAACACAAGAGGAGGACTGGACATGTCATACGCAGGCAGGCTTCCGATTTTCCTCATCAGGCAATGATGATGTTATGCAAAAAGAAAAGGTGCAGAAGATTATTCATGTTATGCTAGGATGCAATAATCTAAAATATTAGTAGGTGAAAGGAAGAAACATGAAAATGCATGGCTCGCGGTGCAAGGCTAAGGATTGACTAGGAGTCACTGATAGTACTTCTTTAGGTAGGAGGCATTGACGAGCTCTGACTGCTCTCTATGGTCCATGCCTTCAAGAATGATTGCACCCCCTGACAGAGCCTCTCTAACCACAAAGGGTCCACGCTAGTTAGTCCTAAATTTTCCCCATGCATCGGGCAAATGAATGGCACGCAAAACCAAGTCTCCTGGTTCAAAGCTTCTAGGACGGACTTTCTTTTGAAAGGCTCGGGCCACTCTCTTCTGGTAGCACTGGGCATGATGCAGAGCTTGCAATCTGTGTCCATCAATCAAATCTAGCTGAACACAGCGATCTTGTATCCACTCACCTCTTCTAATTCTACCTCCTTCAAGATTCTTAATGATGGAATCTCGACTTCAAAGGGAAGGACTGCCTCCATGCCATATACCAAAGAGTAAGGTGTTGCTCCTGTTGACGTCCGGATGGAGGTCCTGTAGGCTCATAATGCATAGGGCAGCTTTTCATGCCAATCTTTATGAGTCTCGGCCATCTTCTTCAAGATTTTCACCAAATTCTTATTAGCCGACTCTACTGCCCCATTCATCTGCGGTCGATAGGGGGAGGATATGTGATGCCGGATCTTGCAACTCTGGAGGAAATCCTCAACTCTCTTTGCTATGAAATTAGTTCCATTGTCTGAAATGATAGCAAGTGGAACCCATATCTGGCGACAATATTATTCTTGATAAATTTTTCTGTAATGGCTGCTGTGACTGTCTTGTATGATGCCGCTTCGACCCATTTTATGAAATAATTGATGGCTACCAGAATGCAAAGGTGCCTATTGGATGCAGTAGGATGAATGGCTCCGATAACATCAATTCTCCAAGTAGAAAATGGCCAGGGTGATGACATGCTATGTAATTGTTGCGGGGGAGAATGTATAAAATTGCCATGTATCTAGCAGTTATGGCATCTTCTGACAAACTGGTAGCAGTCTACTTCCATTGTGGACCAGAAATACCCCTGCAACATAATTTTCTTGGCTAGAAGAACCCCATTCATATGTGGGCCACAGGTGCATGCGTGGACTTTCAACATTCGCATATCCACCTCCTTTTTGTCTACACACCTGAGAAGCATCTGGTTATAAGACCTTTTATATAGTTGCCCAGCCCTGAGCACATATCTAGATGCTAATCGTGTCAAGGTCTTCTTATCTAATGCAGAAATGCCAGACTCCAGAAAAACTCTAACATCACTATACCAAGGTAGTTCAGCAGATGATGGCGCCTTTTGGATATGCATACAATGTGCTGGCTGTTCAATGCATGTGACCGAAATGTCTATAGCCCGTGCCTCTAGGAGTGATAACCATGATGCCAGAGTTGCCAGAGCATCTGCATACGCATTCTTGGCTCGCTTCATGAAGGAAAATTTGACATCTTCAAATTCTTCAGTCAATTTCAGCAAATGTTCATGATATAGTACGAGCTTCTGGTCTTTTGTCTTCCAGTTGCCATTGACTTGCGAAATAACCAGCATTGCGTCGCCAAATACGTGGAGTTCTCGGGCACCTTGGTCCTTTGCTACTTGTAAGCCTAAAATGCAGGCTTCATATTCAGCTTCATTATTGGTGCATTCAAATGTTAGCTTCCTCGCAAAGGGAATAAGTTGTCCTTGTGGCGTTGCTAGAACTGCATCGATGCCTCTTCCTCGTTTATTGACTACAACATCGAAGTACAGACACCATTGATGCTCATTCTGAGGTCCTTCTAGTTCCTCCTCGCCCATTGCAAACAATATATCTTCATCTGGGAACTGAGTC
>JAMKQA010040872.1:0-10232 GCA_024699735.1 Posidonia australis
CTTATATAAACAGCAAGAATCAGATTATATGCTAAGTTCAAGGCATGCTTTATCTTGGTGCAAGAGCTGAAACTAAAGAAGAAGGGAAAGAGAGAACCAACCTCCCAAGGTGTTCCTTCTTGAGATATCAAAGATAATGAGATCCTTGTTGCTTTGGAAGGGCTGGCAATGCTCCAAAATATAAGGGAGTGCTTGAGAGAAAAGAGAGTAGATTGCGGAAAACAGTATATAGCTCGCACTAGCTCTTCAGGTCAGATCATCTAAGCAGAAGGGGAACCAAATTGTTGCCTATGGATGTCTTTATATAGGGATTTCTAATGGTTAACTCCTAGAGAATACAAGCAGCCTCGTAAACGAAGAGCCTGGGAAGATTCCATGGCATATTCGTTGGTGGAGGTTACAGCCATGGGAGGTGGAAAGCCAGCAACCAGTAGCGTGAGAAGTGGCTATGTGCTAGCTTGGTGTGCCAGGTAAGTGCGCCAGCTTGGTGCTCCAGCTAGATGCGCCACTGTCGTGCTTCTGCTTGGTGAGCTAGCTAAATGCTCTACATTGGTGCTCTACCTTGGTGCTCTCCCCTACCTGTCTGGATTTCTAATTAGGCTGTGGGCCTGCTGTAGGTTTGGGATTGGTTTAGCTAATGGGATTCAAGGGTTAGCCACATCCAAAGCAACATCCGGAAAGTTTATCCATGAGTCACCTCAAAATCGGTGTGTCTACACTTGGATTATCATCGTGGTTTAAGGCCCTCTAAAACTCAGATGCTCCCTAGGTGTTGTTTCCTGAGCCTGACTGAGGAGCTATCTAGGTTGTATTTTGAGGTGTGTGATTTAAATGATTTCGAAATGGTTTCCAAAGGAATTTTAGAAAGGAAATGCATGGTTTTGCAAAAGTTTTGGAAAGTATTTTCTGCTGTTTTCTACTTGTGTTGGAGACCAAGAGGCTGTAAGCAAGTATTTGTCAAATTCTTAAGGTATGATACTCCTGAATTATCATTCACAAGGTTGAGGTTGAGGTCTACGGGTCAAGATGGTGACCAAGTTTAGAGGTGTGAGACTCTATTTATCCTGGATGTTGAGACTTAGGGCACCATCCATACTTGGTGGTATCATGGTAGTGGGCTCAAGAGGTAAGAAACTCCTACGTAGCTGGGCATGATACCCTAATTGCTACGGGTACCGAGGTGTTGGTGGGTGTTAACAAAGCCTAAGAGGAGGTGCCTCCAAGGGTTCTAACATTGAGTTAGCATGTCGAGAGGACATATCTTGTGCTTTGTCATGAGAGAGAATAGCTTGGCCAAGTGACGTAAGTGACTTTCCTAGTGTGTGGTTAAGCTTTAGAGGGTCCTTCAAGTGGAGGAATGTTGTGACGAACTTGCCCCTCCACAGGATGGTTCGTTCGTGACAGTGCAAACACTATGGTAACACCTCAATGGACTGCTTGTGGCCAATGTTGGTTGCTTAATGTTGAGTAGCACGACCCATTGTTGTTTGCTTGGTGGTGGTTGCACTTATGTAGCGTTGTGTTTTGCTATGCCCTGATTCAGGAAATCAGGCATTGGTCTAGAGTAGATTGTAGTTTTTAGAGCAATGGCTCTGTGTTTTGATTTTGTGTGTTGTTGTAGTAGGTGTTATAGAGAGTGTTCAGACACCGTTGAATGCCTGATTTGCACAGAGAGTGCGTGGGGTCAAACTGTGTGCTTTGGTATTGTTTGGGATTTAACTTGGTGTAAGTAGCCATTTCACGTATGCATAAAGGATTTTAAAAGGCATGCATATGGTTTTGAAAGGAAAAGAGAAAATTAGTTTTAAAGGCATGTTTTAGAGGCTTTGTTGCTAACTACGTAATAGTGAATTACTATGGTGTGGTGTTTTGGCATCCAAGGGAGATGCCGTGTTTGGTTGCCCTTGGCGTGGTTATGCTTGGAGCCTTGGCATTGGTTGCTTAGTTGTTTTGGTGTGTGTTTAGGTGGAGTGTTTGCTAAGTGACCGTTTTGAGTGGTCACTCATATGTGCTTCGTTTTTGATGTCATTTGTAGATGTAGGATTAGGAGATGTTCTACTAATGCACGTAGGAAGAAGTCATGCTGCCACACATTTAGGGTTCTAGGTAAGTATGTTGTTAGTTTTATTTTAGTTGATTATTAGATTTATTCTTGTTAGCAATACTTATAGCAATGTTTAGATGTAGTTCTTTGTAGTGATGAATGTTAATAAAAAGATTAAAAAATAAAGATGTAGCTAGGTTTGAAAGGTAGCAATTGGCGAGGTCGTTACACCCTAGTTGTAGAATTGAAAGTTTTGGCAAGCTTTGGGTGTTGATTTTTTTTTGGTGTTTGGCCTTATAGTTAAATTGAACTTCTAGGCCTTTGTTCTAGCTTGTATGTGGCTTCTTCTAAGTGAGTTTTATGCCCAGAATATGTGCTTTCTTTTCAACTATTGTTTTGCATGTAGTTTGGGTGAAGTTTAGTCATGCGGTTTTAGTTTGACAAGGGAGCTGTCTAGGTCATCTTTTGAGCTAGTTTTGATTTGTGACTTTTGGTGGTGGCTTCCAATGCCGTGTGTGTGGTGCTTGTGAGATGATTTTTGAAATAGTTTTCGAAAATGATTTTCAAAACAATTTTGAAAAGAAAATACTTGGTTTGCAAAGGTCTTGGAAAATGATTTTCGAGGTTTTGAGGGAAAGAGAGACCGAAGCTTCTGGTCAGTGGAGTAGGGATGACAGATTACCCTAAATGGTGGAGAGTTAATTGCCTAGGTGAGGTCCATGATTTTTGGTAGGAACTACAAGAGCCATAGGATCGTACTAGTAGACTAAGGATGATTGACGCCCCTAGAGAATCAGGTACGAGTCTAAAGTTGTGGTTGCCGAGTTATTGGAGTCATAGAGGCTATAGGATCGTACTGACGGATCAGGGTGGAGGGTCAGTTGCGAGTCTAAGGCTATGGTTGTCGAGTTCTATAGGAGTCATGAAGGTGGAAGAATCGTACTGGCAAATTAGAGGTGATTGATACTGTAGACACCCCGATTTTACAGTCACTTAGCAGTAAGCTCCTTCGGAAAGATGCTCTGGTTGAGACCACCAAACCTAAATCCTAACTCTACCCAAACCCAAGCTCAACCTAAACCCACTCAAACCCATGTTAGCCCATGTAGGCCCACACAAGCCCATTTTTACTCAATCCTAGCCAATCAAAGTAAAAACCCATAATTAAAAATCAAAACTAAACAAAACTCACTTAAATCATCAAAAAACCAAAACTAATTAAGTAAAAACTTTTAATCCAAACCAAAACCACATAAAATCCACTTAAATATTGAAAATTCAAATTAATTAAGTAAAAACCCTAATTAAAACCAAAATCAAATAAAATCCAATTAAACCATTTAAAATTCAAATTAATTAAGTAAAAACCCTAATTAAAACCAAAATCAAATAAAATCCACTTAAACCATTTAAAATCTAAGTTAATTAAGTGAAAACCCTAATTAAAATCAAAATCAAGTAAAATACATGTAAACCATTTAAAACTCAAATTAATTCAGCAAAAACCCTAATCAAGTAAAACTCAATAAAATCCATTAAAATTTAAATCTAATTAAAAAGAAACCCGAATCTAAACAAAAATCAAGCAAAAAACCAATCAAATCAAACTCAAAATCAAATCCCTAATTAGATCAAATAAAAACCAATTAAATCAAAATTTATACCCCTAATTAAATCAAGTAAAAACTAATTAAATCTAAATTAAAACTCAAACACAAAAACTTAATCCAATAAAAAACCCTAAAATAATAAAACCAAAAACCCTAATTAAAATCCAAAAGCCCTAATTAAATCACCAAGTAAAACTTGAAATAATAAAACCCTAAATCCTAATTAAAATCTTAAAAACCCTAAAATAATAAAATTCAAAAAAAACCTAACTAAAATCCAAAAGCCCTAATTAAAAAGCTCTAATCAAACTTAAAACTAAAACCCAAAACCTAAATTAAAATCACCAAAACAAATAATAAAATCACAAAAAAAACCTAAGTTAAATAAAACCTTAAAATTCCTTAAAAACCCTTAAAAACAAAAACCCTTACGCTGGCCCAGTCTAGCCCAATACACCCCATCCATTCTCTTCAATCACGAACTTAGGAAACCAGAAAAATAATTTCAGCGCTCCTTTCACCACCGGCAGTTAGCCCGCAATTTCTGGCACGATCCCCGGTAATGATCCCAAGATCTCCGACGCTCACTCCTCCTCTTGCGTGATCCCCGATCAGCCCTCCTCTAGCTTACGCCCAATCCAACGACGCTCAGCCACTGGAGAGAGGAATGGACAACACTAGAAGGTCCACGGACCTTTAGAAACGCCCCACCGCCGATAGCAACAAGGTCACATGAAACCTAGAGAGGTCCCCTTTCGCAAATCCAAAAATCCACATCCAGAGTCTCCTCCTCCAATCCTTTAGCAGAGCCAGAAACCCCAACTACCGTCACTAGAGCGATCGTCTAGAGGAGCACCGCCGTCGAGCCTCGTCGGAAGAGACAAAGCCGCCACCCAGGTACTCCTTCTCCCCTCTTTTAATCTCAAAAGGCTTCCCTTTGGTCCATTCAAGTCCACCTAAGCTTTTTGGACAAGCTCCGTCGATTACTGGTCCCCCTGTCCACCGATGCCTACTCCTTCGATTGTGTGTTCGCCACAACCGGTGAGGCCAATGGCCTCCTAGGACAAGAAGAGGCCCTTGGGCCCTTGGCTTCCATCGCTCAGGAGAGGTCCCTCTGGCCCCCTATGGCCAGGAATGCCATTGCTGCCCATCAACCGTCGACCCCTCCGTCGTGGAATCCACCGGAAGTCTCCGGTGCTCCTGCTCCAAGCCATCACTCCAGGGACTCTCACCGCCTCGCCACGAACCTCTTCACGCAACCATGCCGTCATCTCAGACCCTAAAGCGCCACCCCCACCTCTACCACGTCCGCCATCGACACAAGAGATGGGTGGAGCCACCCAGACGTTCCAAACCCTCGCTGATGCCTCTAGAGCACCCGTCAAGACACCCTGGAGCTTCTCTGATCCACGCCACACCGAGTCACCATCCCTGGGAGCGCCACCATCGCAGCATCGTCGCCGGAGAAGAACGCCAGCGAGGATGGAATTGATGGCACATTCCAACTCTCGAGAGCCCAATCAGCCCCAGGGGATCTCTTTCCCGTCTCCTCCTCCAACTTCTCCGCCCTCAGATTGCCGATCAACCGCCGGGAGAGCCCAGATGGACCTCCCAGACCGTCACCACAGGCGATCTTCGAATTGCTGGCGATCACATATAGATTTTAAAACTTTTTAATTAAATTTCCATAGTTTTTAAAAACATTGCAATTAGATCCAAGGATTTTGCGCTTTGGCCCCTGTATTTTTAATTAAAATTGTGTTTCCAGTGTTTTACTGTAAATATTGCATGTTCAACCCTGCTTAATTTTAATTCCATTTTCAGCCCTATAAATGTTTGTTTTATCACACTTAAGCCCCTAGAATCATGTTTTCTTTGCAACAAAGTCCTAAAAATTTGCATCATGCCCCCAAAGCTTTTTAAAATGAATTTTCTTTGTGCAGAACCTTAAACAACTTTGTAATCACACTAAACATCATAAAAACTTAATTTTCATCACATTTAAGCCCTAGAAATTTAGCATGTGAATCCCCGAATTCATAAAATGTAGTTACTCTGTAGGAAATTTGCATCCAGGCCCTTAGTCTAGTTCTAAATTCATTAATTAGGGTTTTAATTGTTTTAACACACATTTTTGACTTTTTTGACTTTTTGATCCCATGAGTATTTATAATTTTGCACTTGAATATAGTTTTCATTTAAAAATCATGTTTACAATGTAAAATGATCTTTGATTTCACATTTCAGTCACATATTCACATTATACGTAAATTTTGCACATTAGACCCTAAACTCTCAAGAAATTACTAAAATACAATCTACACACATCTCACACCTTAATGCCACATTTTCCTTTAATTCATGATCTAAACATTAAGATAAAAGTTTTTGAATACACTTTAATCATGATTTCCCCTTTTTCGTGAATTTTGTACTTTAGTCCCTATACTTATCCTTTACCACATTTATATCATTTTCTTGTATTTAAAATCTTGTCCCCGTCATATTTTCTTGTAAATAACATTTTCCTAGCATTTGGCATACATTTTTGCATACATTAGACCATGCATCATGCACATGTACACATTTATTACATTTGGCCCCATGAAATTACTCAATTGCCCCTATGCCATCAAATCATGCATATGCATGTTAGTTTTGCACTAAGTCATGCCTAAATCATTCCTCAACATCCTTTACATATTAGGGTACATTTTCATACATTTTACATAGTTCTCATATGATTTCATCTATTTTGAGTAAGCCTGCATTTCATGTGATTTTTTGTGGATTTTTCCCCAATCTGTTTTCGAATTCTTTCGCTTGACATTTGATTTGATTCCCTTTATTCCACATTTTTTGGTATTTTTGGGATTTGATTTGTATTTCATTGCTCGAGGGCAAACATTAATTGACCTAAAGGCCCTTTGCTGATTTTTATTACATTTTCCCTAATTTCGACGATTTGGGTTGATCCTATTTTCGATTCTCTTGAGGTCGGTATGGTTCCATGGATCATTCTCTTCAAAAACATCGTCATTTCATGTAATTTTCTTCATATATCACCATTTGGCCGTTTTACGCGAACTTCTTTGCAATTTTTCCATTTTGATTTCCGTGACATTTTCTATGATTCTAATGATTTGGGTCGATCGCATTTTTGATTCTCTTGATGTTAGTATGGTTTTTCGGCCCATTCTCTCCAAAAATATCGTCATTTCATGTGATTTTCTTTGTCATTTCCTGTTGTGGTTATCTAGTCATTTTATGTGGTTTTCTTCGCAATTTTTGCATACATCTTGCACATCCATCTAGTCATGACTTAACATTCATATTAGCATCATTTGGAGCACAATCTAGGCTTAGCAAGTATTCATTTACATTGACCCTTTAGCAAGCAAATTGGACTAGAAAAATCAAGTTTCTCGGGCGCACGGGTGTGCCTAATACCTTCCCCGTGCGTAACAGGAATCCTTACCCATTCTCTGGTTCGAAGACATTTGGCCTTTTCATTTTACATCTCATGCATTCATCCTTTTGTGGTTTGTTTATAATTTTCCTCGCTTACCCTTAAAAGATTAGGTAGCAAGTCTAATTTTTTATTTTATCCTATCTTGCACCTTCGCCTTCTGGCATGGTTGTGGCCTCCTCCGTTTGGTGCGACTCCGCGTCAATTTCCCGAGTGAGCATGGTCACAAAACTGGCGAATCCACTTGGGAGTAGCAGATTTCAGCTTTCAGGTTAGTCACTTGTCGCTTGCTTGTTCTTATTTTTGAGGCTTTGGCTTCACATACTTGCTTGTTTGCCTTTCTTGTGCTTGTTTGCTTATTTAGCGTGCCTTTCACACTTTCTTTTACACATTTGCTCTGTCACTGCACTCACATGCCATATATCTTGCCTTTTGATTTGATATATGTTTTCTTTTCACGATTATGATGCCATGACACTTGCACATGCCATGATCATGCATTTTGTTTGTTGTTTGCTTGTTTGTTTGCCTTACTTGTGTATTTTTTTATCCTTTCGCATTTGATATGACTAGGAGAGTAGAGACATGTTTGTTTTTCTCTTCTGGTTTAAAAATAAAATACACAAACTCAGAGAAATAATTAATAAGGCAAAACTAGAGACCAATTCAAACTCTTTTCCCCTGGTTAATAAAACGCAAGTAAAAGACACAAAAGCATATTGCATGATTGATCATATAGGGCATGCATCTTCTCATCTGAGTCCATCTACAGTTTGCAAATGACAATTCTGGTAGCCTATTCTATAGCTTTGGCGTAAGGCGTGCCACTAGTTTGTCCCCCTTATTCAGGGTCGTGTCGGTATTAGTAGAGGGTATAGCTCCATGCTACTACAAGAGATGAGGCCACCAATACTCCACCCGTTCACTACCTGCACTTTGGCCAGAACTTAGAGCAGGGACCTTACTTTCTAGCCTAAGTTGGAGACCCATCTACCCATGTGTGATCCTGGAGTAGACAACCTGGTAGGACACACTAAATCGGTGAGAGAGAGCATAATAGACACATCCATGTGTATGAATGCCATTCACGCCACTTTAATAACTACATCTTGTTGCTGGTTTTAACACCGATAGTTTTCTTTTTTCCAAGGTTGAGCGTGAATTCCTTAGCCAGTGCTCGAGCGTTCCTACCTTGATTCACCTGTTTGCGACACTTCGTTATTGATAATCTTTTCTCGGGTTATTCGTCACTTTGACAATAGCTCGTCCTAGGATTCATCCTCCCATTTGCCACCGCAGTCCCATTCACACCCTTTCTCGATCAGCCATGGCCCAGCACACCAACCAGCCTCTCTCCACCACTGTTGCTCAGGAGGGCACTCCATTTTCGGTCCCTCCTACCCTCACAGTGACCTCAGCTGTTCACTATGTCCCCTTCGTGCATCACGGAGGCTCTGTCCCCTACACCATTGGACATCCATTGACCTTGGCCGGTCTAGAGCCAAGCACTGAGTCTATCTCAGTGACCCCTGCTCGGGTTTCAACTGTATCACTAACGGCCACGCTCCCTCAAGGCCCTTTCTCTTTTAGTACTCAGTCCACTGCAGCAACATCCCTAGTAGGTTCCCTACCTCCAGGGCCATCTGTATCTGTTCCGTCTTTAACATCTGAACCTTTGATTGTGCCACTCCTCACTGTCCCTGAGGGATCTCCTACCGCACAAGCAGAATATCTGTTGGCCCTCGCCCAGAAGATCGAGGGCATGGCCTTTGCTATTCAGTCTTCTATAAACTCCACCGTTCCTGAGGTTCCCTGTCAACCTGCTCCGGTGTTCCAGGCATCACCTTCTGCACCACTGCCTTAGCCTTCACCCCAGCTCCTCATAGTACCCACGTTAGGGGTGACACCACTGCCTCAGACACACCACCTCATCGCACAACATTCTACTCCAACATTTGGTGGCCAGCCCCTCGGGTTGGCTGGAGTACTGCATCCATAGAGCCTACAGCCTGGCACTGTACCGCAGCAACAGTAGCTACTCTGGCATTCAGCACCCACTGCTATATAGCTTTCTGCACATCCTCCTCTCACACATCATCAAGTTCAGGCACCTTCATTCCCACAATCACGTCCAGCACTTATGCACGGATATGCTGGCCATCATGCCACAGCACCAGGAGGCACGATGGTGGATCCAGAGGAGCACTTAGGTGTGACCCACACAGCGTATGCAGCCATTCCCCCTACTACATCACCCTCGTCGACAATAGCTCCAGATACCCTCCATGCCAGGGTGGTTGACCTTGAGAGAGCACTTCGACAAGTGCAGGGAGGTGACCGCCAACCCTACGGATTCCGGGACCTCTGCTATTTTCCAAGGGCGACACTCCCATCGCATTTCCAAATCTAGGATTTTGAAAAATATAACGGTAAGGGTTGCCCCAATTCACACCTCAGGACATATTGCGGAGACCTCGCTCAACTTCAGGCTGACAAGAGGCTATTGTTCCACCTTTTCAGAAGAGTCTCACAAATCCAGCCCTCAAATGCTTCATGTTGCTTGACATGGGCTCGATCAACACTTGGAATGACCTCTCACAGGCGTTCATGGACCAATATGCTTTCAATCTTGACATGGTCCCAAAGAGAGAGGATCTTGTCGCCACCAGACAGAAACCCACAAGCCGTTTGAGGAGTACGTCGGTCGCTGGCTGTAACCATGATGACGACAGCCTCGGGACTTCGGCGCGAAGGGCCAAGTACGCGAGGGTGGGCAAAGTCACGGCAAAAATAAAATAAAAATAAAAAATGCAAATGCAGGAGTCGCCACCTAGTCTATTAAAATGGAAGACGACGAAAACCATATAAAACATGCAAATCATGCAATAGAAAAGCAGGTCATAAACCAGAAATGGGTAAGGATCCCTGTTACGCACAAGGAAGGTATTAGGCACCCTCGTGCGCCCGATAAATCGGTCTTCTATAGGTTTCTCATTTGCTTATGAAATGTCGGCTTTTCAGCCTTTACTGTACGCCCGAGGGCGATATGCCATGCCATGCTAAGTGTCTTATGCTAAATAAGGGTGCATGATGTGCAGGGGTGTGTCCT
>JAMKQA010040886.1:0-10602 GCA_024699735.1 Posidonia australis
GCCATCTGACATTGACTCTTTTCAACCATAGCTTGACTCTAATTGGGATCAAGTACCCCTGCATTGACAAAGTTAGTGGGGTCCAATGGAATAAAAATTTGATTGTACCTCTTGGTGCGCGACTATCCGTGTTCGTGCAGCTATTGCTCTTAGCTTGATCCCTCGAGCTCTCGCTTTTCTTCCCCCCTGGATGGGCTCGGAGATTCCTTGGCCGTGTCACTCGAGTGGTGTTCTTTCCTTGTATCCCCATTTGCGACAAATGTTTTCGATCATCCGAAGGGGGTTGCTACGAACAGTCAAGTAACTGACATGCTCGAGAGCCGGAATGAAACTGATTGGCTCGAGGGGGTCTGGATAGACAGGATATTGGATAAGAAGCTGAATAAGAGGCCGGATAAGATGCGGGACAGGGCACTGGAATAGAGACTAGACAAGACACGGGACAGCATGCTGAATGGGAGATTAGACGGGGTTCTAGGAAAGAGATTGGACAGTGGATTGGATAGGATTCTAGACAAGAGATGGGACAAGAATCTAGGTAAAAGGTTGGACCGGAGAATGGATAGGATCTAAGTAAGAGGTTGGACAGGATAAGGAGGCTAATGGATGGCACAAAATGCGCGGTTGGCGATGCGACAGTACGCTTCGCCCTAGCGGTCAGCCGTATCATGTGGACGGCTGACTCGGAACCGACATGGATCAGATGATAAAATGAGTAGGGGAGGTCTTACCCCTAGTATAGATCAGATTAGAGGGGTCCACTACAGTTTTCGTGGACCCAAAGATGGAGATGAAATGGATTCCTGAGGTCCTAGCGCCTGCAGAGTTGTTATGTGCAGGCATGGGCTGGTTGACAATGTTGGCATGAGCCGGTGGTACTTGTGTTTGTGTCAGTGGTGGTACTGGTGCAGTGTGTGCCTCCTAAGTGTCGATGACGATGACCTTGTGGTCAATCAAGTCCTGAATGGAGTTCCGAAGAGCCATGCAATTGTCCGTCGAGTGGCCCGTGCAACGGTGGAAATTGCAGAAGAGGCTGGTGTTGTACCACCCCGGAAGGGGATTCGGTGGGGGGCGGATCTCTAGGAGCTTCAGGAGTGACACCACCTTGGGAAGGATGGCGCTCAGCGGCTCATCAAGTGGTGTATATTGTCGTGGAGCACGCGGAAGCCTTCTCTACCTTGGGCGAGGTCCTTGCCGAACCAGTGTCGCGGGATACACCGACTGGGTGGTGGTAGTGATTTGTGGTGTGTGTGGTGCCCTAGGTGTAGGTGCATAAACTAACTAATTCGGGCTTAGTTGGTTCACCACATTGACGAGCGTGGCGGTTGACCCTACGTATGCGACTGTGGGCTTGGGAGGATCCCGCCTCTTAGGGTAATTGGCGCCAGTGCCGTTGCGAGTGCTGCTGCTTGCCTGGTGATCCGGGGATGCGGCTTGTTTGGCAAATGTGGCGAGCACAGGAAAGCTACCACTGCTGAGGGAGCTCTCTATGCGTGCGCCTGCCCGAATCAGAGATAGGAAGGTGGTGATTGGCTGAATGCTCAACAGAACCCCAACATTTGGCTGCGCTCCTCGGATAATGATCTTGATAGACTCTTCGTCGGAAGGCCTATCCTTTACTTGCGATGCGAGTGCGCGCCAGCGGCCGACATACTCCCCGAACGACTCGTTCGGCTTCTGTCTTGTGGCGTCGAGGTCCTCCCTCTTTGGGACCAGGTCGAGATTAAAGGCATACTGGTCCATGAACGCCTGCGAGAGGTCGCTCCAAGTGTTGATTGAGCCCATGTCAAGCGACGTGAACCACTTGAGGGCTGGACCGGTGAGACTCTTTTGGAAGAGGCGGATTAGCAGCCTCTCGTCAGCCTGAAGCTAAGCGAGATCTCCGCAATATGCTCGAAGATGTGAAATAGGGCAACCCTTACCGTTATATTTCTCGAAACCTGGGATTTGGAATTGCGGCGGGAGTGTCGCCTTTGGGAAATAACAGAGGTCCTGGAATCCATAGGGTTGGCGATCACCTCCCTGCACTTATCGAAGTGCTCTCTTCAGGTCACCTACTCTAGCGAGGAGGGTATCTGGAGCTGCTGTTGGTGAGGGTGATGCAGCAGGGGGAGGGCCGCATATACCGTGTGGGTCGCACCTGAGTGCTCCTTCGGATCCACCATCATGCCACCTGGTGCTGCGGCATGATGGCTAGCATATCCGTGCAAGAGTGCTGAGTGTGATTGTGGAGGTGATGGTGCCTGGACCTGATGGTGTGCAAAGGGAGGATGAATAGAGAATTGTGTGACAGTGGGTGTTGAGTGTGGGAGTAACAGCTGCTGTAGTGGTATGGCGCTAGGCTGCAAACTCTGAGGATGCTGCACTCCTGCCAACCCGAGGGGTTTACCACCTGATGCGGGAGTTGAATGCTGTGCAGTGTGATGTGCCTGAACCTGTGGGGTTACACCTAGTGTGGGTGCTGTGAGGAGCTGGGGTGAGGGCTGAGGTGGTGGTGTCAATGCCTAGAACACTAGAGCAGGCTGTCGGGGAGCCTCAGGAATGTTAGGGTCAATGGTGGACTGAACGATAAAGGCCATGCCCTCGATCTTTTGGGTGAGGGCCAGCAGATATTCCACCTGTGCGGCAGGGGATCCCTCTGGGATAGTGAGGGATGGCATAGTCTGAGGTCCCGAAGTCAAAGGTGAGACAATAATGGGTTGCTTTGAAAACAAGGAGTCTGCAAGGGATATTGCCACAGCAGGCAAAGTGCTAAAAGAGAAGGAAACCTGAGGAAGTGGGGCCATCAGTGATACATCTGGAACCCGAGCTGGGGTCATTAAGATGGACTCAGCGCAAAGGAGGTGCCCTCGGGAACAACAGCGACGGGAAGAGACTCACTAGTACGTTGGGCCATAGCTGACCGAGAACGGGTGAGAACCGGGCTATGGTGGCGAACAAGGGGATGAATCCTAGGACGAGTTATTGTCAAAGTGACGGATAGCTCAGGAAAAGATGATCAGCAACGATGTGTCGCAATCAAGGAAGCCAAGGAAAGAATGCTTGAGCAGTGGCTAAGGAACTCACGCTCTACTACCTGTGGAAAAAGAAAACTGGCTGGGGTTAGAACCAGCAACAAAATGCAGTTTGTTATGGTGGCGTGAATGGCATTCTTGCACATGGATGCAACTAACATGCCCTCTCTCACCAGCTAAGTGCTTCCTAGAAGGTCAACTACTCCGGGATCACACATGTGTAAATTGGTCTCCGACTCAGGCTAGAAAGTGAAGGTCCTCGTTCTAAATCTTGGCTAAAGCGCAGGCAGTGAACGAGTGGTGCATTGGTGGCCTCGTCTCCTGCAGTAGCATGGAGCTGTACCCTCTACTAACACTGACACGACCCCGGACAAGGGGGACAAACTAGCAACACGTCCTACGCCAAAGCTATAGAACGGATTACTAGAATTGCCCATTGCAGACTGTAGGTGGACTCAGGGGAGAAGAATGCATTCCCTATATGATCAATCATGCAATATGCTTTGGTGTCTTTTACTTGCATTTTATTAACCGAGGGGAGAGTTTGATTTGGTCTCTAGTTTTGCCTTATTAATTGGTCCCTGAGTTTGTGTGTTTTATTTTAACCAGAAGGGGGAAACAAACATGTCTCTACTCTCCTAGGCATGTCAAGTGCGAAAAGGGGAAGAAAACACACAAGTAAGGCAAGCAAGCAAGCAAGCAACAAACAAAAGGCATGATCATGGCATGTGCAAGTGTCGTGACATCATGATTGTGAAAAAAAACATCCATCACATCAAAAGGCATGATATATAGCAAGTGTGTGCAGTGACATAGCAAATGTGTGTAATAAAGTACAAAAGGCTCGCTAATTAGACAAACAATCACCAACAAAGCAAACAAACAACATATGAAGTCAAAGCAAGCAAAAAGGACTAACTTGAAAGTTGGAATCTGGTTATCCCCAGCGGAGTCGCCAGTTTTGTGACCATGCCGACCCAAGGAGGTCCCGGCGCGGAGCAGCGCCAGTGCGAAGGAGATCACAGCCATGCCAAGATGGCGAAGGCGCAAGGAAAAATAGAAGAAAAAGAAAAGGAGTCGCCACCTGGTCTTTTAAGGGAAAGACGAGGAAAACCACAAAAAGATGAATGCCTATGGTGCGGATGTGAAGGCTGGATGTCTGCTAACCAGATGATGGGTAAGGATTCCTATTACGCACGAGGAAGGTGTTAGGCGCCCTCGTCGCCCGAGAAACTCGGTCTTTCTTGTCCAATTGCTTGCTAAAGGCTAGATGGATGTTTGCTAATCCTGGATCATGCTCTAATCATGCTAATATGTATGCCATGACAAGACTAAATGGATGTGCAAGACGATGTGTGAGAATTGTGGAGAAATCCACAGGAATCAGGAGAAAGTCGTGAAAATCAAAAAGGAGAAAAATAATCCGTGGTAGGGACAAATGTCGGCCCTCAGGCCTGTTAATGTACGCCCTCGGGCGATGAAATACAAATCAAATCAAAAAACTGAAATGTAGGATTAAAGCCAATCAAATTGGATTGTGACAAAAACGGAGCTTTTATGTTGGTTAGAGCAATTATACAGTTTCTAAATTTTAAAATGCAAAATTCATAGTGAAAATTCATTTTTAAAAATTCTAGGGGTTAAATGCAAAGTTTCAGGACCTAACTGTAAAGAAAACTCAATTTACATAAACGACAGTGTGTTTTTTAAACAATTCAAGGCTCAGATTGCAAATTTCATAGAGAAAAATCATTTCGAAAACATTTAGGGGCCCAAATGCAAATTTTCAGGACTTAACTGTGATAAAAACTCAATTTTATTGATCATCAATGCAATTTTTAGAATGTTCTGGGCTCAAAATTTAACATTCACTGAGAAAAATCATTTCAGAAACATTTAAGGGCTTAAATATAAAATTTCAGGACTTAAATGTAAAGAAATTGTGTTCCAGAACCCAGATGTGACAAAAATATGTATTAATATGTTAGGAATTCAAAGATGAACTATTTAGGGGGCCACATGCAAAGGAGGGGAGAAGAGGAGGAGAGAAGAGGAGGAGAGTGGTGGCAAGGAGAGGTGGCCTCCTGGGGGCCTGCACACAGTCGGGCTCCGCCAGCAATGGTGAACCCATTGTCGGAGACGGGAAAATGGCATGCTGGAGGGGCCTGGCTCCACCATGATGCATGCAAAGGGTTAGGGGGCTCTAAGTACACTTGTCAGAATGAAAAGGAGGGGAAAAAGCATACCTGAGTGGTTGTTCCCACAGGCTCCGCCGATGGGTCGACGGCAACGGCTCCGGTGGTTGCTCTGGCTCGCTGGCTGACGACGGCTGGCTTTGGAAGAAAAGGATGGGATGCTCTTGGGGATTCTTGGCTTGCTGGAAGGGAAGCTCGAAGGTCTGAAGAAGGTCTCGGATTCTCTGGAAAGGCTTGGCCAAAGGTTCCTTTTTTCCTGTTGACGGTGAGGCTTTATATTCTGGCAAGGCTCTCTAGGGCCGTTGATCCTCCTCCTCAGCCACTGAGCGCCGTGGGATCACGCGCGTGGGTCGGAGGAAGTTGGCCAAGGATCACGAAGGCTGAGATCTGCTCCAGATTCCTCGGGATTGCTCGCCGAAGTTGTCATTGGAAAATCAGGGTCGCTGGAATTATTTTTGATATTTCTAAAGTTTGAAATTGTATTTTTGATTGAACAGTATTGGGCTTAACGGGCTTAGGGTTTTGGGATTTTTGTTTTGATTTTTGTTTTGGTTTTTATTTTGGATTTTTTAAGGATTTTTTAGGGTTTTAATTTTAGGATTTTAATTGGGCTTTATGGGTTTAATTTAATTTCTTAATTTTGTGATTTAAGGTTTAATTAAGGTTTGAATTGGTTTAGGTTTGATTTTTCATGAATTGTTTTAGGGATTTTTTAGGGTTTTGATTTTAAGTTTTTAATTAGGGTTTTGAATTTTATTTTAGACTTTTTATTTATGTTTTATGATTTTTATTAAGTTTGTGATTAAAGTTTGATTAGTTGATTTTCAATCAAGGTTTTAATAATTATGGTTTTCTTATTTTATTTTGGGTTTGGAATTTTTAGGGATTTTAGGGTTTTAATTTTAATTTTTTAATTTGGATTTTGTGAGCTAAATGTGATTATTAATTTTAGATTAGGGTTTTATTTAATTGATTTGAAATAATGGTTTTGAGTTTAAATTAGGGTTTATTTAGGGATTTTTGGATTAATTAGGGTTTATGGATTTATTAATTAGGTTTTTTATGTTTATTTAGGGTTTTTGTGTTTATTTGGATTTTAAAGTGATTTAATTTGAATTAAGCTTGAATTTGGGTTTTTGTCTTATTTAATGGATTTTAAATTGATTTAATTTCTTTTCACTTGATTAGGGTTTTGAATTTGATTAATTAGGGTTTTTGATTTTTATTAATTAGGATTTTCAATGGATTTTAACTTTAATTAGGGGTTTTACTTATTTATTTGGATTTTTAAGTGATTTAATTTGAATTAAGCTTGAATTAGGGTTTTTGTATTATTTAATGGATTTTAAATTGATTTAATTTCTTTTCACTTGATTTGGGTTTTGAATTTGATTAATTAGGGTTTTTATTGGATTTTTAAGTTGATTTAAGTGGGTTTTAAATGGATTGGGGTTTTTATTTGCTTAATTAGGGTTTTATTGTATTTTGAAGTGGATTTAGGGTTTTATTTGTTTAATTAGGGTTTTATTGGATTTTAATTAGATTAAGTGGGTCTTAGGGTTTTATTTGTTGGATTTCAAGTTTAATTGGGTCAGGTGGGCTAGTGTGGGCCTGACTGGACCTGTGTGGGCTAGGGTTTTGGTGGTTGCGACAAGAGCATCATCTGGAGGAGCCTGCTGCCAAATGTCCTCAAAATTGGGGTGTCTACACCTTCCATTTCCTATGCCTCAGTTCATCCTGCGCATCTTCGGCCAGTACCAATAACTGCTCCTGAAATAGAATCTCTAGATCACTGAGCATGTTATCCACTTGAGCTACCACGGCATATCCCTCATCTTCATCGGAAGCGAAATCCACATAATATGTGCTGGTAGTCCTCTACACCTCAGGTTCTGATTCTGGCTGCCCTTGCTGTAATCCCCTCAAAACTAACTGTTGTTCTCAAGCTGTTACTGCTGATTCTGCCCTTGCTGCATCCCAAACTGCAACCAGATTAGTTGACAGACCTTCTGCTGACTCTGGAGGCGGCAATGTTAGCATGGCTCTCCCCGGGGACTCGGATGATGTTGAATCCCCTCTATAGTCCCTAATTTCTCCTTTCGAGTAGTAGTCCTCTATGCATACCCTTTCTGGCTCACTGATCGGCTTATTTGGCTCGGGCTCTACAAGCATCAAACTTCGATTGGGATCCAGCAATCCCGCATAGACAAAATTGTTTAAATCTCGTGGAATAATGAGCTTTTGAAATTTACGACGCTTTGTGTATCTGTCTTGCGGCTTGCGCTCGTATCCCAGTCCTTTAAACTTGCATCTTCTCTCCGCGGCAATTGGTTCTGCGATTCCTTGGCCATTCTGCCCGAGAGATGCTCCTTTCTCGTACCCCTATCTTTGACACAGATTCTCGACCAACGAAAAGGGGTTGCCAAAAGCGGCCAAATGACTGGCACACTCGAGAATCAGAATAAAATTGACCGGTTCAAAACGGTTGACATGGTAGAGCATATCAGAGGGTCTGGAGTCAAAATGGACAGTATGGAGCGACACTAAAGACACTGTAGAATTAGAAGGCTCAATGAAGGATTGACTAAGCTGATAAGAGAATGGATCTGAGACATCATAGATGAGGAAAGAACGATCAAAAGATTCAACCTCATCCGAAGAAAGGAAATGCACCCCCGAGGTTCCTAGCACATGCTCAGGCAAAGGCTGGCTGACTATACTGCTAGGTGTGGATGTAGATGAGTGAGGTGTCCGTGCAGCGGGCCTAGGCTTTGCCTTCTGTGTGTTAATGGTGATAGCCTTGCAGTCAATCAAGTCCTGAATAGCATTCCAGAGTGTGTAGTAGTTGTCCGTAGAATGCTCGGCGGTTCTATGGAAATTGCAGAATAAATCCGCCTTGTACCACGGCGGAAGTGGGTTTGGTGGCGGGCGGATTTCCGGAAGCCTCAGTAGTGACACTACTTTAGGCAAAATGACACTGAAAGGCTCAACCAGAGGAATGCAGTCCCTCTCAGAGCGAGGAGGTCGCTTGGGTCCTGAGTAGCGCCCTTGCCTTGCCGGTGCTGGCTGGTAGACTGGTTCAGCGGTGGTTGTGATCTGTGAAGTACGTGGAGCTCTAGGTGTAGGTGAATAAATGACCTGATTTTGAGCTGGCGGGTTCACCACATTCGCTGGCATAGCAGGAGCTCCTACATAAGCTACAGCATTCCTAGTGGACTCCTTCTTCTGGCCGAATCCAGTGTTAGATCTATTGTTGCCATTGTTATTGTTACTGGATTTGCCGATAGCTATCGTTTGCTTGGCGAATGTTGCAAGCGCAGGGAAACTTCCACTATTGAGTGAACCTTCTTTGCGGGTGCCAGCTTTAATTAGGGCCGTGAAAGTGGAGATGGATTGAATGCTCAACAGAGCCTCGGTGGCTAGCTGTGCTCCTCCAATAATGATTTCAATAGACTCCTTGTCAGAGGGTCTATCACGTACTTGTGAAGCGAGGGCTCGCCAGCGCCCGACATACTCCTCGAATGGCTCGTGGGGCTTCTGCTTGGTTGCGACTAGGTCCTCGTGCTTTGGGACCATGTCAAGATTAAAGGAGTACTGCTCCAGGAAAGCTTGACTCAGATCGTTCCAAGTTCTGATGGTGGCCATATCCAACGATGTGAATTACTTCAGAGATAGACCGGTGAGACTTTTCTGGAAAAGGCGAATAATAAGTCGCTCGTCAGCCTGGAGCTGAGCAAGATCGCTACAGTACGCCCTAAGATGCGAAATCGGGCAGCCTTTCCCATTGTATTTCTCGAATTCCAGGATATGGAAGTTCGGTGGGAGTACCACCTCTGGAAAGTAGCAGAGGTCCTGGAATGAGAAAGACTGGCGGTCCCCGCCCTGCACTTGTCGGAGAGCCTTCTCCAGGTCGTTCATCCTGGCGCAAAGTGCATTAGGCATTGCTGTTGACATCGAGTGTGCAGTCGGGCTGGGTCCCACGTACGTTGTGTCTATGGCACCCATGTGATCCTCCAGATCTACCATCTCGCCACTTGGTGCCATGACGTGATGGCCAGCGTACCCGTGTGTGTGTGCTAGTGGTGGTGTGCATGCTGAGGCCTGAACCTGATGCAAAGGTATTGAAATGTTATGCTGTGCGGTGCATGTAGTTGTGTGTGGGAGCAATAGCTGCTGAGCCAGTATGGTCGGGTTCGTAGGCCGATGTACTCCCGCCAGCCCATGAGGCTGACCACCAGTTGCCGGAGGAAGATGCTGTGCATGCTGTGGATAGGATGCTATAGGCAGAGCGGCTAAGTTCGTCGTCGAAACAGTAGGAAGCTGTGGCGACAACTGCAGTGGTAGAGTGACTGGTGCTACATGAATTGCCTGAGCAGGCAAAATAGGATCCTCAGGAACAAGACAGAGAGGCGCAGTCAAGGTGGGATCCAAGGAGAAAGCCATGTTCTGCAGCCTTTGAGCAAGGGCTAGAAGCTACTGAGACTGTACAGTGGCAGAACCATCAGTAGCAGTACTGAGGGTCGGAACAGCATGCGGTAGGGATGTCAGAGGGGGCTGGAAGTTCAAGGGGGATGCAGGCTGGATCCTTATCGAAGAGACAATCGTAGCGAACTGAGCATCAAATGAATGAGGGTCAACAGCAGGACAGGGCACTGTCTGATCAGATACCCTGGAAGTTGTTACAGTGACTACCTCCGTAGTGGGCTCCAGACCAGTGAAGGTCTGCTAGTGTCCCGAAATCAGAGGGCAAGTGTGACCATGCCGGTGGAACCCCTGGGCGCAGTTCACCAAACCTGACTCCGGTGTGCGGAAACACACTGGGAGGTCCGATATAGTCACAGAGAAAATGGTGAATCCGGAGAAAGAGACAAGACTCGGAAACACCAAAGGGAAAACAAAAGGATAAGGAAAGGAGTCGCCACTTAGTCTTTTAATGGAAAGACGAGGAAAACAAAGAAAACATCAAAAAGGGCAAAAAGCAAACAAGATACAATGATCCATGTATGATCCGTGCCTAATAGATAATGCAAGATGAATGCGGGCCAGAGAAAGGGTAAGGATTCTGGTTACGTATGGGGAAGGGGTTAGGCACCCCCAAGCGCCTGAGAAAACTCGGTCTTTCTAGGCTTCCTACTGTCTATGGTCTGTTAAAATGTATGCTTGCTTATTCTATATGCTCATGCATGAATGTGACTGAAAACATGCCAAGTCAAAGTCAAAGGGGAAAAAAGTTAATCTGAGGGTCAAATGTAGGCATTGTTAATGCCGCTTTGCTATACGCCCTTGGGCGATGAGGAAAATCGTGAAATTCTCGAAAAGCGTCTCGCAAAACAGCGAAAATCTGAGAAAATCAAAAAGGGGAAAATAATCCTTGTTTCGAGACCATGTCGGCT
>JAMKQA010040887.1:0-10136 GCA_024699735.1 Posidonia australis
GCCTCTCGGTTGGCGTGTTTGCTTGTCGAATTTCTGAACCATCACCGCCTGCTTCTCGAATGATGTGTTCATTTATCCTCCTTTTGAGCCATCAACAACTGCCTCTCAGTTGGCGTGTCCGCTTTTCAGATTTCCGAACCATCAATGCTTGCTTCTCGGATGATGTGTTCATTTATCCTCCTTTTGAACCATCACTGACTGCCTCTGGGTTAGTGTGTTCACATTTCAGATTTCCAAACCATCACCGCCTAATTCTTGGATGATGTGTTCATTTATCCTCCATATGGATCGTCACCGACTGCCTCTCAGTTGGTGTGTTCGCTTTTTTGATTTTGAAACCATCATCGCTTGCTTCTTGGATGATGTGTTCGGTTGTCCTCCCTCTGAACCATCACCGACTGCCTCTTGGTTGGCGTGTTTGCTTTTCGGATTTCCGAACCATCACCGCCTGCTTCTTGGATGATGTGTTCGTTTATCCTCCTTCTGAACCTTCACCGACAACCTCTCGGTTGGCGTGTTTGCTTTTCAAATTTTTTAACCATCACCGCCTGCTTCTCAAATGATGTGTTTGTTTATCCTCCTTATGGACCGTCACCAACTGCCTCTCGGTTGGCATGTTCGCTTTTCGGATTTCCAAACCATCACCGCCTACTTCTTGGATGATGTGTTCGTTTATCCCCCTTCTGAACTGTCACCAACTACCTCTCGATTGACGTGTTCGCCTTTTAGATTTTCGAACCATCACAACCTGCTTCTCAAATGTTGTGTTAGTTTATCCTCCTTCGAAAACATCACCAACTGCCTCTCTGTTGGCGTGTTCGCTTTTCAGATTTTTGAACCATCACAGCTTACTTCTCGGATGATGTGTTCGTTTATCCTCCTTCTAAACTGTCACCGACTGCCTCTCGGTTGGCGTGTTTGCTTTTCAGATTTTTGAACCATCACCACCTGCTACTCGGATGATGTGTTTGTTTATCCTCCTTCTGAACTGTCATCGATTGCCTCTTGGTTGGCATGTTCGCTTTTTGGATTTTCGAACCATCACTTCCTACTTCTCGGATGATGTGTTGTTTATCCTCCTTCTGAATAGTCACCGACTGCCTCTCGATTGGCGTGTTCACTTTTCAGATTTTCGAACCATCACCGCCTGCTTCTCGGATGATGTGTTCGTTTATCATCCTTCTGAACCGTCACTGACTGCTTCTCTGTTGGCGTGTTTGCTTTTCGGCTTTCCAAACCATCACTACCTGCTTCTCGGATGATGTGTTCGTTTATCCTCCTTTTGAACCGTCACCGACTGCCTCTTAGTTGGCGTGTTCGCTTTTTGAATTTCCGAACCATCATCGCCTGCTTCTTGGATGATGTGATTGTTTATCCTCCTTTTGGTCTATCATCGACTACCTCTCGGTCGACAAGTTCGTTTTTCGAATTTTTGAACCATCACCACCTGCTTCTCGTATGATGTGTTCTTTTGTCCTTCTTCCGAACCAGCACTGACTACTTCTTGATTGACTGATTTGCTTTTCTGCTTTGTCTTCTTTTACCAAGTGATTTCTTCGGATCTTGTGTCAACTCACCTGTGGGATGATATCTCGAACTTTCCGATCGGTCAACTTGCCAGTAGGTCCGAGACCTACCATGCCCCATTCGATCCTTGCTGAGAGAGTTTGGTATTAGTGGTGCCCCCTTTGGTTGTGCTCCGGATTGAGTACACCAATCTCTTTCTATGGACCGGTACCCTAAACTACCAGATGGGCACCTATCTAGGTGTCTTTCCTATTGGTTAGCAGGTCCGGTATCCTATTGTGCCTCCTTTCTCTTGGGTTGGTATCCCGAACTACCCGGGCAATACTTGTGGTGCCCGATGGATTCTCCACTCACATTGTTCCTTCCCTCCTTTTGGGTTGATAGCCCGAACTATTCTGATGACTTTTGTGACCAGTCAGTGTTCGGTCGGCAAGCACTGTGAGTCTTGTCCGGCACTTTTCTTGACAAGTGTGATAACTAGTCATGTCTTTTAGGAGCTGATTGGTCGTCAACTTGTCAGCATTTGTCATTAGTATTGGTTTCTGTGGTTTCGGATTCGTCTGTGGCATTCCAGGAGGTAGGACAAGACTTATGGTGCTTTCACCGACTGGTAGCTGGTTGCCAATAGCTAACTCTTTCTTGCATCTTTGAGTAGGGCATCTTCGTCAACTCCGAGCGATGATCTCCTCCTCTTGATCTCTTTTCCTTGTAAGAAGGGGTGGAGTGTCTCTATCAACCCTGAGCATCAGTCTCTGTTCCATTCATCCTCCGACCTCGCTCAGGGAGGGGCATCTGTAGACACCCCATATGCTTGCAGTGAGACCTTAAACCCTAAAAATAACCTAAATCAAATTCAAAATTCAAAAATCGAACTCGAAACCCTAAAATTAGCTTTAAAACCCAATCCAAACCCTAAACCCTAGGTTAAACCCTAAACCAAACTCAAAACCCTAATCCAAACCCTAAACCCTAGGTTAAACCCTAATCCAAACCACTAACCCTAAGAAACCCTAAACCCTAAGTCAAACCCTAAACCATAAGTCAAACCCCAAACCCTAATTTCAAACCCTAACAACCTAACTACTTCCTACCTAAAAACCTAGGAAGCTCTGCATGCGACTGTTCCGTCCCGGGGGCGACTGTTCCTTCGGCGGCACCCCTTCCAGCCTGCCTGCTAGGCCCCTTCTCCTCCTGCACTCTTCCTTCAGTGCTCTCCCATCTGCCCCCCTTTGCTGGGAGTCTCTTTCAACCTGTTCCTGGGGCTGGGTCAGCTCTCCGGAGCTCGATCAAGCTCCAGGCTTGGGGCTATAGGATGTCTTCGCAGGAAGGCCCCCCTGTTGACCCCCTGGCTTCTCCTCTGATCTTTAACAACCCTAGAGCGGCCCCGGAGAAGCCCCGTGCGCTTTCCTTCGCAGCTGCTACTCGTGATACGCACAGAGCCCCCTCCTTTCCTGGGGTTCTGGTCAGACCGCCGGTTTTCTTGGATGGTGAAGAAGTAATCCAGTTTTCCTCTGAGGAGGTAACACAGATGGCCACCCCATTCGCATGGACCCTGATCGAGAAGTTCTCCACTAGCCGCCCTTCTCTCATGGAGGTTCTGACTGCTATGAAGACGGCCATGTCTTTCCAGGATGCTATTTTCCCGGTTGCCCTGGATCAGCGTCACCTTCTGATCCGCTTCTCCAACCAGGAGGACTTTGTGAAGGCCTACGTCAAGGATGTTTGGTTCATCCGGGGCAAGCGCATGCGTGTTTTCAGATGGTCCCCAAATTTTTCGATTGGCTCAAAATCTTCGTGCACTCCTGTCTGGGTAGGTTTCCCTGCGCTGAGAGCTCATTTGCACGACCCTGGTGCCATTCAATCCATTGCTAGCTCACTTGGGAAATTTCTTTGTATGCATAAGGATGTGACCAACTTCACCAAGCCCGGCTATGCCTCTGTCTGCATTGAAATGGATCTGGCCAAGCCTGTGAATAAATTCATCACTATCGATAATGAAGGTCAGTTGATCAAGCAGGAGATTGACTACGGCAGGTCCCTGCCTCCTTTTTGTCACTTCTGCTCCATGATTGGGCACTCCCCTTCGTCCTGTAGATGCCAGACCATGGCTGAGGCCTCGTCCCAACCTATGAATGTTGATCTCCAACCCCCCACTGTCCTGGGGGAGGGTCCGAGTACCGCTCCCGTTGGCAAATCCAAAAGCACCAGGAAGCGCGCCAACAGAAAATTCAAACTGGGGGGAGTCAAGATAGCCAAGTCCCAGCGTGTTAGGTTGTCTGGTAGCAAATCCAGGGACAACTTCAGGCAGCCATCTGCTAATCCTGGGGTGGAGGCGACTCCTATCCCCCCTCCTGTTGATAACAAGGGAAAGGCAGTGGCCATTGACGGATCTTCCTCTGGTTCTGGTGCTGGAGGGTGGTCCATGGCACCTACATCTAAGCGGGCTCACGATGGACCTTTCTTTAAGCAGCAGGAGGCTCTCTACATCCCTTCTGTCTCTGGCTGTGTGAGAGCTGCTCCAGCTCCGAACTCCCTGGTGGAGCCTTCGCCTCCCAAGTCTGCCCAGGCACCTGCTGCCCCCTCGGCCCCTCCTGCGAAGGAAGCTAAAGTGCGGTCCCCTTTGAGGGTGAATTTTTCTCTGAATGAAGCTGATTTACTCCTAAAGGCCAGGAGTTATGCGAGCAAAGAACGTAGAATGGAGGAGCCTTCGCTCCCAGCCAGACCTCTTGTGCAGCTTGAAGACGATCTTCCCTGGGACTTACAGAACAAGAGGCTCGACAAGCTCAGGAGTAGGCAAGCCATCTCACCTCTCATTCATCCCTCTGTCCCCTGTAAGCAGGTTTCTGCCACCAAGGTTCTACCCCCCATTCACATCTCTCCCCCGACTGGCCGAGCGAGTCCCCTTGCTCCTCCTATCTCCGATAGTGCTCCTCCTCAACTCTGGTCCAAGGAGATGAAATTGAGCTCCTTACCCATCCCTCTTCCCTGCGGGGAAGGCCCGCATCCTGGGATGTCTCCGGTCTTGGCTCCCAAGGGTGATCTGGGGGCTCTTGTTACAGTTGATGTAGCTACGATTCCCAGTCAGGCGATTGAAGTGCTCTCCCCTTCCTCTAATCCTGTTCCTGGATTGGACACCCTAGAAAAACAGTTCTGCTCGACCAGCAATGAAGATAGCCTCCCCCTGGCCCAAGTTTTACAGCCCATCTCCTCGGATTTTGACCACCTATTTGGCTCGCGCAGGAATATTAAAGATGATATCAAAATGTTGTGGGAAGCCAAGTATTCCATGGCTGAAATCAAGGAGGCCTGCCCTACTCTGATTGCTGTTGCAGCCCGAATGGAACTAGACTTCAGGGAGTTGTTGGGGGAGGAGCATCTGCCCCCCCCCCCGCCATTGCTCTGATCCTGCATTAATTGAACTTAACCAATCTGGGGTTCTCCCAGTCGGTTCATCGGAGCCACCTACGCCCCCTGGAGGATATTGATGGGTCCAGGGATCCTTCTTGGATTCTTGGGAGTGAAGATCACTCTAAGGATGCTCTGGATGATGTGGTGATCCTAGCTTCGGATTCTCCATCTAGGATCCCTGAATCTGTTCTGGAAGATGGGAGCAAACGCCAGGAATGCAAGTCCAGCTCTTCCAAGTCCCGGACTCGCAGATACAACTTGAGGAGCAAGACTAGGACTCTGGCCAAGTTCTTCAGTCAATCTCACCAATCCGACAATGAGAGTTATGTTTAATACACTCATTTGGAATTGCAGGGGGATTGGAAACGCTTCCACGATGGCTCATCTGAACAATTTAATTCGGAAACACAAAGTGCAACTGGTTGCTTTACTGGAACCCATGGTTGGGGAAGCGAAGGCTCCTAAGGTCTGCAGCCAGCTTAGGATGGACCACTTCTGGGTTAACTCCCTCTCTGGCTCAAAGATCTGGGTGTTCTGGTTGTCCCCTTTATCTCTCACTATTATTAATGAGTCCGACCAAGCCTCGACTTTTTCCATTCTTTGCTCCTCTGGTCCCTGCCTGCAGTTCACCTGTGTCTATGCCGCGTGTGATAGATACAGAAGGAGGGACCTGTGGGTCGATCTTCTGAACTTGGGGACATCCACTTCCATCCCGTGGTTCTTAGGGGGTGACTGGAACTACGCCACTTCCTCCTCGGAGATCATTGGCGGGAGGGATTTTGATTTTCCCAGCTCGGATGATTTTTGTGATTTCATCCAATTCACGGGTCTGGGAGAACCTCCACACTCTGGCAATCTCTTCTCCTGGTGCAACAACCAGCAGGGTTCCAGTAGGATCTACAAACGGTTGGATAGGGTCCTTGGGAATGCTGAGTGGCTGGGCTCGATCTCCCCCTCTGTTGTGTACCTGGAAAGAGTATACTCAGATCATGCTCCTATGCTCATCTCCCCTCAATCCTCCTGGTCTGGCGGGCCTTGCCTTTTCAAATTCCAGTCCATGTGGCTTGGCCACCCTGATTTTATCGCTTTTGTGGCAGCCAAATGGAACCACGTGGCTGCTGTCTCTCCCTTACTTAACTTGAGTTTGAAGCTCAGGGGGCTCAAGCAAGCCTTGATCTGGTGGAACAAGAATATTTTTGGGAACGTCAACCTGAAACATGACCAGCTGCTCTCCCAACTGTCCTCTCTAGAAGAATCTCTGCAAGTGCATTGGGATGATAGCGTCTGGGAATCCCTCAGATCCACTCGGCATGCCTTTATGGAGAATGACACGCAATTGGAAACCTTCCTCAAGCAGAAATCCAGGGTTAAGTGGTTAATGGCGGGAGACAAGAATTCAAAATACTTCCACTCCATTCTCCAGGATCGGCACAGAAACAACTCTTTCCACCACCTCCTGGAGATCTGCAACAATGATAGGCTCAAATTGCTCGATAAGGGTCGGGCTTTCTTTATGAACCTTCTGCATGAGGAAGGATGCACATTCGATCCTTCTCTTCTGGATGTCATCCCCCATGCTGTGAAGTTAGAGGAAAATGCTCTGCTCTCTGCTCCTCCTTCCAGTGTGGAGATCCGTAAGGCCATTTTCTCTATGGATCCTGACAGTGCACCTGGCCCGGATGGTTTTTCAGTGGCCTTCTTCACTGCTTGCTGGGACATTGTGGGGCAGGATGTTGTTGATGCGGTTATGGATTTCTTCTCGGGTAGTCCCCTCCCTTGTGGTTGGAAAACCACTTTCCTTTCTCTTGTGCCTAAGAAGGACAAGATCCTGGACTTCTGTGACTTTAGACCTATTAGCCTCTACAATGTCACATACAAGGTCTTGTCCAAGATCCTGGCCGATCATCTACATTCTTTCCTACCTAGTCTCATCTCGCCAGAGCAAGGGGCATTTGTGCATGGCAAGTTGATCCAAGAGAATATTTCCCTTACGCAGGAGCTTATCCAACATATTGATTTTGGTTTAGAGGGGGGAAATGTGGTGCTGAATCTTGACATGGAGAAATCTTTTGACCGACTTAACTGGGATTTCCTGTTTGGGGTTCTTAGTATGTTTGGTTTTGATGCCAAGTCTCTGTGTTTACTCAAGCAGTGCGTGATCTCGAATTGCTTCTCTGTCGTTATTGATGGCTCCTCAACTGAGTTCTTCACGGGGTCTAGAGGCCTGAGGCAGGGTGATCCCATCTCTCCTACGCTTTTCATTCTAGCTGAGGAGGTGTTGAGCAGAGGATTATCCAAGCTTCGAGAGTTGGGGTCTCTCCTCCCTTATTTTGCTCACAAGAATTGTCCTGTGATCACGCACTCTCTATTTGCTGACGATACCATGATTTTTTTGAATGGGAGACGGAGCTCTGTGGAGGCAACAATGGAATTCCTATCCCTATACCAGTCTGCCTCTGGCCAGAAGATTAACCCTGCCAAAAGTTTCTTCCTCACCTCTAAGGCCCTGAGTGATCCCAGGGTGAACATGATCCAGCAGCTTACTGCTCTTCCTCGTGGCTCCCTCCCATTCACTTATCTTGGATGTCCTATCTTCAAAGGCGTGAGGAAACAGGTCTACTTCGAAGTTCTTGTGAATAAAATTCTGCAGCGTGTGAAAGGGTGGAATGCCAAATTTCTCTCCCCTGGTGGCAAGCTTATCCTGATTAAGCATGTGCTCTCCAGTATCCCTATTCACATGCTTTCCATCTTCGACATCCCGGGTGTTGTCCTTGATAGATTGAATCGGATCTTTTCCAACTTCCTCTAGGGGGTCCAAGAAGGAACTCACAAACGTCATTGGGTGTCGTGGACCCATGTTTGCTCTCCTCCCGATGAGGGTGGCCTAGGGGTGCGTAATCTGCGGGATGTCATGGTTGCTCTCTGTATGAAGCTTGCATGGCGGGTGAAGGCAGGGCATTCTCCCTGGGCGGTTTTCATGAGGACCAGGTATGGTGAGATGGCGGACGACCTTCCTCTGGTCAAGGGCCCTGCTAGGTGGAAGAGAATCTAGGAAGCCTGGATAGCCATGCGTGATCATATCCAATGGTCCATTGGCCAGGGACGCGTGAGTTTCTGGTTTGATAACTGGTCTCGTCTTGGTGTCCTTGCTGAGATCATTGACACTTTCATCCAGGACCCTGGGCTGATGGTTAGGGAGGCTTTCCAGTCTGCTTCGGCTCTTTACTCCCTCAGACTTCCTCTGGGAATCCTTCACGGTATTCTGGACCTTCATGTGAAGATCAATACTGACGATGATTCCATGATCTGGGACCTCAACGTCGATGGCTCTTTCTCAGTTAAATCCGCATGGGAACTGTGTCGTCCCAAGCGCCCCCCTGTGTGGTGGGGCTCGGGGATCTGGGATACCTTTCTTCCCACAAGAGTCTCCTTCTTCCTTTGGAGGCTCTTCTGGGGTAGACTCCCCACTGATGACAAGATCCAGGGCATGGGTGTTGCACTGCCCTCCAAATGTGTCTGTTGCAGGTTCAACCGTCACGCTGAGAATTGTAGCCACCTCTTCTTCGCTGGGGAATGGGCCTCTATCTGCTGGAACTGGTTTGCTGGGTGTTTTCACTTGGACAAAGGTTCTGAACTCTCTTTCTTCCAATGGCTCCATAACCTCTTCATCAAACGTACGAAGGAGTCCTTCCTCCAACGCTTCCAACGCTTAATGGCTGCTGCAGTACTGTGGGAGTTATGGAAGGCCAGATGCTCTACCAGATACGGGGGCAAATTTTTTTCACTCTACCAGATTCTGCTGTCCATCAGACATTGGACGTCAGATTTCTCATTTTTGCTGAAACATCTCAAGTGCCTCAATGAAGAGGAAGTCTCCATTCTCCATCGGAGCTTCAATATCACAGGGATTCCATTTGCTAAATTCTCCCTCATTTCTATTTCTTGGACGAAACCTCCTGTTGGAGCATTCAAGCTAAACGTGGATGGGGCGGCTCGGGGCAACCCTGGTCCTGGGGGGGTGGTGTTGTGATCGGGGATCATTAGGGCCACTTCTTAGCTGCTGTGGCCAACTTTTACGGCAACTGTTCGAATATGGTGGCTGAGTTCAAAGCTCTCAAGGATAGACTTTCTCTATGCACGCAGGTGGGTCTCCAACTGTCTGCCTTGGTGATAGAATCTGACTATCAAATCCAAGTTTCCATGCTGCGGGGTGGCCGTTGCTTCGACTGGAGGCTCCGGAATGAGTGGAAGGGCGTTTGCTCCCTGGTGCAGCAAGCCATTTCCATATCACACATCTTTAGAGAAGCGAACTCGGTTGTGGACTGCTTGGCGAACCTGGGCGTTGACTCGCAGCAGCTTCTCCACTTTTCCTCCACTGACGTGCTTTCAAACTTTCTGCGTGGGACTCTGTGTTTGGAAAGGGCTGGGCTGCCTTATATCCGCTCTAGGCGTTATTAGCCCCACCATGTTGTAATCCGGTGCTTTTTCAGTAATCCAATTTTGGGGTCTCTTGGGGCCCATTAAATTCTAGGTATAGAAAAAAAAAAAAGCTACTTCCTACCTTCATCATAACCACCTATAACAACCTCTAACCACCTTAACAAACCCTAACTACTTCCCACCTTCATCATTACCACCTATAACAACCTGTAACCACCTAAACAAACCCTAACTACTTCCCATCTTCATTATAACAACTTCCAACAACCTTTAACTAACCACAACAACCCATAACAACCATGGCAAGCCTATAAATACCCAGCATTTGCAAGTGAGAAGGGGAGGTTGGAAAATTACAGAGGAGAGCCCCCAAAGCTTTTTCCTCTCAACCAGAGCAACCAGGGAGGTCTAGGAGCAAAGAGGAAGCTCGGGGAGGAGAAAAATCTAAGTTTCAGGTTGTCTCCGTTGAGCTTCGGCGAGCTCCGGTGACCTCCGACGGCCCTAACCACACTCCACTCAAGTATGCTCTCCACAGACCTCAGTTTTCTTCAAAAATAACTTCCTAGATCTCCCTCTTCCTTCCCCAAGTGATTCCTGTTGGAAAAATCCTTAATACATTTTGATGATAACAAATGTCTATTGATTATTTGACAAAATAATCATTTAAGAAAATCTGATATACTCAAGTACTGAATATAAAAATCATTTATCAAAGGCACATTAGTCATATATATGTAATATTTATATGATTGGATTAATAT
>JAMKQA010040925.1:0-10910 GCA_024699735.1 Posidonia australis
CCATGCCTTGCATTGGTTATCCTTTTAAGTGGTGTCTTTTTGCATGCATGCCTTTGTAATGTTGTTCTTTCCTTTTACACTTCTGCCATGTCACTGTTGCACATAATGTCCACATACTCTTGCATGATGATTCATGGCTAATTTGCATGTTTATTTCCCTTCTTGTATATGCCATGCCTAGGAGATTAGAGATGTGTCTGCTTCCCCATTTGGTTAATGAAAACATAAAAACCAAAATCAATAAATCAGGCAAACTAGTGACAAATTGCAAATCTTCCCCTACGGTTTAATAAGCTTGCAAGTAAAAAACTTAAAGCATACTTTGCATACGTCATATAGGGCATGCATCTTCTCCTCTCCTAGGTTCGCCTATACAGTCTGCAAAGGACATTTTTCGGTGGCTCATCCTATGGCTTTGGCGTGGGATGAAAAATCGGGTTTGTCCCCCCTTGCCTGGGGTTGTGTCGGTGTAGTAAAGGGTACAACCTACTGCTTTGGCAGAGGACGAGGTCCCGAAAGCACCACCCATTCACTACCTAGGCTATGGCCAGGATTTAGATCGGGGACCTTACTTTTTCTAAACTTGAGTCAGAGACCTATTCACCCCTATGTGAACCCGGAGTAGACAACTTAATAGGACATCCCTAGATTGTGAGAGAGTGCATACTAGGGGCTTTCATTTGCATCTCATACCACCATTATCATTACATTTTTCTAACTTGTTTGTTTTTGTGCATAAGATTTCTGATCTTTGAGTTTCCTTAGCCTGAGCTCAAGATCTTTCCTTTCGTGAACTCTATTTGCGACCCTATTTTCGACCGTGACTCCCGAGTTATTTGTCACTTTCGACGATAGCTCGTCCTAGGACCCGTTCTGTCCTTCCCAGCCGCAATCCGATCCTTACTCGCTCGCGATCCACGATGGCCCAGCATGCCAGTGAGTCCCTTTCCTCTGCTGTCCAGGAGGAGGTCCCTGTCTCGGGATACTCCTCATTTGTGTCTGTTGTAGTCATCACTGCTGCCTCAACCTTTGCCTTAGCTTCTGGAGGACCTCCACCACCACAATTCCGTGTCCCTGGGGCAACCCCGCCTTCGGGACCACCTGTATTGTCTTCTCCTGCTGTTGGGGCCACAGCAGTTGAGTCTGTCTCTCCCCAGGACTATGTGTTTAATAGCCCTCCTCCCACTGCAGCTGTCTCTGTAGTAGCCACCCCCCAGTTCTGTCAACTGGGATCTCAGCCTCTTGTTTCACCCCCAGTTTTGCCTCCATCAACGCGACACTCGCCTCTACTGCGCAATCCACTACTGCAGTAGCTCTGGATGCTCTCCTCGCGAGAGTAAATGATCTGGAGCGCACTCTACGACAAGTGCAGGGTGGGGACCGCCAGTCATACCAATTCCGAGACCTCTGTTACTTCCCAGAGGCGACTTTCCCCCCGAATTTTCATATTCCGGAATTTGAAAAATACAATGGTAGGGACTTCCCAATTGCCCACCTCAAAGCCTATTGTGGAGACCTCTCCTTGCTTCAAGCTGACGAAAGGTTGTTAATCCGCCTGCTCCAATAGCGTCTTACAGGGCCCGCGTTGAAGTGGTTCACTTCCCTCAACATGGCCACCATCTGGACTTGGGACGGCCTTACACAGGCGTTCCTAGAACAATATTCCTTAAACCTCGACTTAGTCCCCAAGCGGGAGGACTTAGTTGCAATCAAGCAGAGACCTCAAGAAACATTTGGGGAGTATCTTGGACGTTGGCGCTCATTGGCTTCACAAGTCAAAGATAGACCCTCCGATGAGGAGTCTATTGAGATAGTGATCTAGGGAGCACAACCAGCGGTCGGGGCTCTGCTTAGCATTCAACCTGTCACCACTTTCACGGCACTACTTCGGGCAAGTGCCCGTGTTGAGAGTTCACTGCGCGGCGACAGTTTTCCAGCACTCTCTGCATTTGCCAAACAAGCCACTGCTTCACATAGTGGTCCTAGCAGCAGCAATAGCAACAACAACAACAACACCAACCCACCCAGGAGGCGGGATCCCTCCAAAAATACTGTTTCTTATATCAGATCCCCTGCTGCTTCGGTAAATGTCCGCCCGCCCCCACAGCGTCAAGTAGTTTATGCACCCACGCCTACACCTAGAGCACAACATGCATCACACATTACCCCCACTGCCACACCAGTGTACCTTTACCCACCGGCCAGGACGTGCCCACCATTGGCACATCCACAGTCGAAGCGACAACGCCATGACAGGCGCCACTATACCCCTTTAGTGGAGCCTTTGAGCATGGTATTTCTCAAAGTCGCATCCCTGCTGAGGCTGCCTGAGGTGCGCCCTCCGCCTAATCCGCTGCCAGCCTGGTACAACGCCAATGTGTTTTGCAATTTTCATCAGGTGGCCGGCCACTCGACGGATAATTGTTTGACACTCAGGGACGCTGTCCAGGATTTGATTGACCAGAGGGTCATAGTGATTAAAACCCAGGCAGCCGGCCCAGCACACACGCCAATGGCCGCCCCAGTACAGCCAGCACATTCCAGCATAGTCAGTCAACCCTTGCCACAACATTCATCTCTGGGAGCGCCAGGTTCCTCGGGAGTCAATTTTGTTTCTTCTGCTTCTTTCTCTTCTTCCCCTTCTGAATCCGTCTCTTCCCCTATCCACCCAACCGACTTGATTCATCTTGAGTCGTCCCCTTTTCCCCACCAGTTGTATCGTTCTTTCCTCGATAATTCCGAGGAATCTATTTTTAGGATCCGCCCTGTCGTCGAGCCGGAATACTCTGAGGTGCCACCTATAGTATATCCCCAGCCACCAACTCCAGTCTATTTAGCAGCCTAACCCCAATCTAGGCCAAGCCAGCCAGCACACCCTCAGGCCCACCAATACCCTCACCAATACTCCCAACATCCTCAGGTTTACACCCCTACTCGCCCATATCCTTCAACCGCACCTGTACAATTAGCAGCCCGTCCCCCAGTTGTTGTTATTCTGACCCATGACACTCGTCGTGTCCCTTACAATTATGCCACAGGGCTGTGTGCAAAAGTGACACGATCGGGTAGAGTATACATACCCCCAACAGCTAGGCCTAACCCCTCAACCTTAACCCCTAAACAGTTACAAGCCCAGCCATCTAGGTCACCAGCACCTATAGCAGCAGCCCCTGCCCAACTCCAAGTACATTCTCCTCAACCACCTATGCCTAGAGTAGCACCATCCAATCCTACCACTAGCAGCCAACCTTCAGCTAACATCACTGCCCAGCTTAAGAAGGTTAAAGCTGATATTTCCATTTGGGACCTAATCCATACATCGACTGAGCATAGAGAAGCTTTCCTTAGAGTTTTTTAGGTAGCCCGTGTATCCCAAACTATAGAGCCTGCTACCCTAGAAAGCATGGTAGAAATGATAGCGGCACCTCAAGTTATCTCCTTCTCTAGCCTAGAGTTACCTTCCTCTGGCACCAATCATAATTCCCCCTTGTTCATCACTGCGCAGTATCGAAGCTTCCGCATCCCCCTCACATTGGTGGACAATGGAGCAGGCCTAAATGTCTGCCCCTTGCGCACAGCAAGTGCAATCGGATTCAAGCCCGAGGACATTACACCAGCTGTGAAAGGGATGACAGCTTTCGATAATACGCACCATGATGCGCTTGGAGTCCTGATCATCCCCCTGACTATAGGCCCTGCTCGCTTCGACGTAGAATTCTACGTCGTAGATATCGAACCCTCTTTCAATCTGTTGTTTGGACGCCCTTGGCTTCACAAGCATCAAATCATTCCTTCAACCCTCCATCATATGATTAAGTTCTGCTGGGATGACAATATCGTTGTTGTCCTAGCTGAAGACATGGAGAAGGTTGAATCTGTCTCTGCTCTAGCCCCTCAGACCATTCACTTCGAGCCTAAACCTTCCGATGTCCTTTATCGGGTTAACCGGTTTGAGCCGGTTAATTTCATTCCACCCTTAGAACTTGCCGGCCATTTGACCACTTCTGGCAACCCCCATTTGATGGTTGACAACTTGTGTCGCAAATAGGGATACGAGAAAGGATCGCCTCTGGGGCTTTATGGCCAAGGAATCGCCGAGCCGATCGAGGCCGAAGAATGGATTGAGCGAGACAGTTTGGGGTATGAGTGGTGCTGCCAGAGGAAGAGATCGCAACGCCATGGTAAGTCTTCCAAGATGATTATTCCACGAGATTTATCCAACTTTATTAGCGCAGGCGTTATGCATCCGAACCACAGTTCATATGCAGTGTCTGCGCCATCAACTTGGGTATGTCTAGAGGATTCATATCAGGACAGCAGCAAGCTAGAGCAGCAGGGTATAGAACAGGCATGCAGACAGAGCAGTCAGTAGTCCAGATAGTGGCCCAAGAAACAGACTCGGACGATGACATCGGGGATCTGGACCTCTTATTTCAGGAGCAGCTGGATGTGTTTGCAGAGGACATAGCAGAGCATGATCGCAGGAGGAAGGGCAAAGCAGTCGCCACATCAGCACCAATAGAAGCACCAATACCACCCCATGACCAAGTTTCAATTATGGTCCTGCACGAGATAGACAGAAGGGATGCTAGATCATTGGAGTTAATCTCCTGTCAGCCGGGAGGCGGGTCTAGCTGGTATTGGCAGTATAAGCCTTACCTGGAGGGTGTGAATCAAATCCTTGAAACAAGCATGAGCAGGACAGGCGACAGTAGTCTCACCAATCTACAGCAAAGCAGCCGCCAGCAAGCAAAATTTTGTACAGCTAACAGAAAAAGAGAAAATACCAAAAAAATCAAAAAGTCAAAATTCAAAAACAAAAATAAGGAGGCATCAACATCAGAGGCAGCGACTCCCGGTTCCTCAGATCATCCAGATAGGGAAGCAGAAGAAGTAGCACAATGCCGATACAAGAACAAAAAGGTCACTGTGACAGTCCTTAAACGCCATCAGGGCGCAGAATCAGAAGAGGTCTTCTCAGTTGACATCACAGACCCGGCGTTTGAAAAAGAAATCCTGTTAGAGCTAATTGCTAATGAAGAGGAAGATGAGGTCCATGGAGCAGATTATGAAGATGAGCCATCACAAACCCCCTTCTATGATAATGATCCAGAAGGTCCAAATCTTCACGTAGAGGAGGAAACAGAGCTTATCAATATCGGCACGACGGAAGAAATTAAAGAAACACGCATCAGTGCCAATTTATCACCACAAGCAAAGGAGGAGTTTATAGCTTTCCTGAAGGAATATGTAGATGTCTTTGCATGGAGCTATGATGACATGGTGGGACTAGATATTGAAGTGGTAGTTCATATATTGCCACTTATACCCAATTCAAAGCCAGTCAAACAGAAGCTCTGTAGATGGCACCCCCAATGGCTTTTAAAGCTTAAAGAGGAGATTATGGAACAGCACAAAGTCAACTTCCTCAAGGTCGTGCTGTATCTTGAATGGCTCGCCAATGTGGTACCAGTGTCGAAAAAGGATGGACGAGTTCACATGTGCAACGATTATCGAGATCTCAACAAAGCAAGCCCCGAAGATGATTTCCCGCTCCCTCATATTAACATTTTGGTAGACAACACTACAGGGCATAAGATGTTGTCTTTTATGGACGGATTTTCTAGATACAGCCAGATCAGAATGGCTGAAGAAAATATGGAGAAGACATCTTTCATCACTCCATGGGGAGTTTTCTGTTACAGAGTGATGCCATTCGGGTTGAAGTGTAACATACCAAAGGGTCATGACAGCTTTATTCCACGATCTTATACATCTAGAGGTTGAAGTGTACGTGGATGACATGATTGCCAAATCTAAAGAGCCCGAGGACCATCTCTCCTGCTTCAGAAGGTTGTTTGAGCGCCTACGAAAGTATAAGCTCCGTTTAAACCCCAACAAATGTGTATTTGGGGCATCCTCCGGAAAGCTACTAGGGTATATCATCAGTCAAAGGGGAATTAAAGTGGACCCCCACAAAGCCAGGGCTATTGTTGACATGCCTCCTCCAACCATCGAAAAAGAGATTCGTGGTTTATTAGGCCGGTTACAATATATCAGCAGGTTCATTGCACAGCTTACGCCTATATGTGAACCCATATTCAAGCTACTGAGGAAAAACGCCCAGACTTGCTGGAATGATGAATGTCAAGCGGCCTTTGATAAAATCAAGCAGCTTATGGTAAAGCCCCTAGTTTTAGTTCCCCCTACACCAGGGCGCCCTCTACTACTATATCTCTCCATAACACAACATTCCATGGGCGCAGTTCTAGGTCAGCATGATGAGTTTGGGCGCAAAGAGAAGGCCATTTACTACCTCAGCAAAAAGTTCAATGACTGTGAGGTCAAATACAGCCCAATAGAGAAAGTCTGCTTATCTCTGGTGTGGGCCACCCAGCGCCTCCAGCATTATATGATGGCATATCTAGTATTGTTGTTGTGTCGACATGACCCTATCAAATATCTATTCCAGAAGCCAGCCTTGGTGGGTAGATGTGTCAAATGGCAAGTGATGTTGTCCCAATACAATATCACCTTTATCACACAGAAATCCATAAAAGGACAAGCCATGGCAGATCACTTGGCCGACTTACCTTTGCCAGAAGATCAGCTGTTACAAACCCAGTTCCCAGATGAAGATATATTGTTTGCAATGGGCAAGGAGGAACTGGAAGGACCTCAGAATGAGCATCAATGGTGTCTATACTTCGATGGTGCAGTCAATAAACGAGGAAGAGGCATCGGTGCAGTTCTAGCAACGCCACAAGGACAACTTATTCCCTTTGCGAGGAAGCTGACATTTGAATGCACCAATAACGAAGTCGAATATGAGGCCTACATTTTAGGCTTACAAGTAGCAAAGGACCAAGGTGCCCGAGAACTCCACGTATTTGGCGACGCAATGCTGGTTATTTCGCAACTCAATGGCGACTGGAAGACAAAAGACCAGAAGCTCTTACTATATCATGAACATTTTCTGAATTTGACTGAAGAATTTGAAGATGTCAAATTTTCCTTCATGAAGCGAGCCAAGAATGCATATGTAGACGCTCTGGCAACTCTGACATCATGGTTATCACTCCCAGAGGCACAGTCTATAAACATTTCGGTCACATGCATTGAACAGCTAGCACATTGTATGCATATCCATGAAGCGCCATCATCTGCTGAACTGCCTTGGTATAGTGATGTCAAAGCTTTTCTGGAGTCTAGCAGTTTCCCTCCTGGCATTTCTGCATCAGATAAGAAAACCTTGACACGGTTAGCATCCAAATATGTACTCGGGGCCGGGCAACTATATAGGAGGTCTTATAACCAGACGCTTCACAGGTGCATAGACAAAAAGGAGGCGGATATGCTAATATTGAAAGTCCACGCAAGCACCTGTGACCCACATATGAATGGGGTTCTTCTAGTCAAGAAAATTATGTTGCAGGGGTATTTCTGGTCCACTATGGAAACGGACTGCTGCTAGTTTGTCAGAAGATACCATAACTGCCAGATACACGGCAATTTTATACATGCTCTCCCGCAACAATTACATAGCATGTCATCGCCCTGGCCATTTTCTACCTGGGGAATTGATGTTATTGGGGCCATTCATCCTGCTGCATCCAATGGGTACCGTTACATTCTGGTAGCCATCGATTATTTCACAAAATGGGTCGAGGCAGCATCATACAAAACAGTCACAGCAGCCATTATAGAAAAATTCATCAGGAATAATATTGTCACCAGATATGAGGTTCCATTTGCTATCATTTCAGACAACGGAACTAATTTCATAGCAAAGAGAGTTAAGGATTTCCTCCAGAGTTGCAAGATCAGGCATCACAGATCCTCCCCCTATCGACCGCAGATGAATGGGGTAGTAGAGTCGGTTAATAAGAATCTGGTGAAAATCTTGATGAAGATGGCCGAGACTCATAAAGATTGGCATGAGAAGCTGCCTTATGCATTATGGGCCTACAAGACCTCCATCCGGACGTCAACAGGAGCAACACCTTACTCTTTGGTGCATGGCATGGAGGCGGTCCTTCCCTTTGAAGTCGAGATTCCTTCATTAAGAATCTTGAAGGAGGCAGAATTAGAAGAGGCGGAGTGGATACAAGATCGATGTGTTCAACTAGATTTGATTGATGAGCACAAATTACAAGCTCTGCATCATGCCCAATGCTATCAGAAGAGAGTGGCCCGAGCCTTTCAAAAGAAAGTCCGTCCTAGAAGCTTTGAATCAGGAGACTTGGTTTTGCGTGCCATTCATTTGCCTGATGCACGAGGAAAATTTAGGCCTAATTGGCTTGGACCTTTTATGGTTAAGGAGGCCCTGTCAGGGGGTGCAATCATTCTTAAAGGCATGGACCATAGAGAGCAGTCAGAGCCTGTCAATGCCTCCTACCTAAAGAAGTACTATCAGTGACTCCTAGTCAATCCTTAGCCTTGCACAGTGGGCCATGCATTTTCATGTTTCTTCTTTTCACCTACCAATATTTTAGATTATTGCATCATAGCATAACATGAATAATCTTCTGCATCTTTTCTTTTTGCATAACATCATTATTGTCCGATAATGAAAATCGGAAGCCTGCCTGCGTAAGACATGTCCAGTCCTTCTCCTGTGTTACTACCCTAGAAACTTAGGAGGTGAAGAAGAGATTTCAGTAGAATGGACGGAATGTGCAAGTTCCCAGGGGACCTATATCTCCAGAGGGAGGGGAAAATGTTAGGGCATAAGTGAGAATGTGAGCAAAAAAAGAAACAACATAGACTTTGGAGCATAAAAGAAATAAGAAGATAGAAGTTGCAGACAGAAGTCGACTCCACTGAGAGAGGTATGTAGGACAACCCCATCCCTATCACATGACTTGAAGAGAAGTTGAAGCATACACCTACCAAGCCCACAGGTTCAAAGGGACTAGCCACCCCTTTTATATCAAACAGAAAGAGCAACCACCCCTCAGCCTAGGTGTTTATTATCTCCAAGCCGATATAGGATAAGTCGACATGCCTTTGAGGGAGAAAAAGAAATATGAATCCTTAAAAAGTAGATGTAGGGCCTCAAGAATTTGGCATGAAGTCCATAATATCTGAAGGAGAGCCATAAATAAACCTAAGTGTTTAGGTTAGTACCACATGAGTTGAGGACAGTGTCACCTCTTACAGTAGGCAAAACAGGCTCCCTTGGCCCTGAGGGCACCAATATTAATTAATCCACTCTCTGCATTGCACTTTTTGCACAGCATTCAGCATGTTAAGTCAAGCATATTTGTATCACTTTGCAAGGCGTATGGCAGTATTCTGACCAGGGGCATGCCAACTGCCTTTTTTGGTCATAATATAGGCAAATAGGCATTTGAATAAGGGCATGATAGTCATTTCTGTAATTGGAAGAATCTATGACCAGGGGCATGCCAGTAAATCTTAAAGAGCAGTGTTGGAAATACATGAACAAATACAAGCAAGTCAAAATGACATAAATGCAAGCAATTCTTATTATGGTCCATCACTGATACAGACATTGCTAGTCAACCCTGGGCTTCTTTGAGCTGCTAGCCCCTGTGAAACAGGTACCACTGGGCAGAATCTCGCTTATGGGCCATGTCACCCTTATTTCGGCTTCGTACACCACTGTGCAACCGGAGCCCTCGGTAATGGCAAGATCAGAGGATTTGATGCCAGCACGTGTCTTGCGGGCCAATTCTGAAGTTGTCGCATTCGAGCCGACAATATACCTCTTATACCGGTCAGGACAGGGACTTTGCTCAATAGAATCCTGGCAGAAGCCAAACTGGTGAAGGACTCGCACAGGGTGATACTCCACACCTCTCGTAAACCCAGGAAGAACCATGAGCCGCATGTCCCTGGCATTGAAAAAGGCAGTAAAGGTTCTCGACGCCTAGGATATAATGCACCATGTTATTGCATCCTCAGCAAGATTCCGCAGTCTGCTGCACAGCTCATGCACACCTGGAAGTGTTCTTGAGTGATGAATGTGGCTATAAGCTTCAAATGCAAAAGGCCGAGGGCGCAGAACTTTCACTCCCATATGAGCAGCAAACCAAACCTGGAAAAATGGGTTGCATAGTTAAGATAAGCACAGCAGAGTATTTAAATACAAAATGTTTTGCTTACTTGCACCAGGGCGCCACAACCATGGAAGTGTCGGGATCGTTTCAACGCCCGATCCAAACCGACATAGATCTCTGCAAGGAGGATAGGAGCAAGATCAATCAGGCGAATAACCATCGCTCAGGCTATTTCTGCCATCTTAATAGCCACAGTCGTCCGACCATGGCTAAAGATAAGCTCCCCGAGGAAGCACAGCATAAAACTATGAAGCCACAGGATGCCTAAAGAGGAGCGGGCGCTGATAATCGCATCAAAATAATCCAGGCGCACCATAGTAGTTGATCTATCGCTGCTGTAGACACCCCGATTTTGAGGTAACCCGGAGATGAGTATCCTTATGTTGCTTTGGATGTGGTCAGTCCTTAAATCAAGCCCCAAACCTATTAGCAAGCTAGAAGCCCAATTTGCAAAATTTGTGAGCTGGGTTGGCGCACCAAGTTGGCGCACCAAGCAGGCGCACCAAGCAGGCGCACTTCACTGGCTCACCAATCAGGCGCCCAGCTGCGGCCGCTGACCTTCCATCTTCCGGACTGTTACCCTTGCAAACGAATGTGCCAACGAATATTCGAGGCTTTTCGTTTGCAAGGCCCTTCGTTTCTCTTGAGCTACCCATCCATAGATCCCTATAAAAGGACCTCCATAGCAGCCATTCCAAGACACCTTTTTTGGGAGAGAATTCTGGTGCTGAAATCTGAGAAACAGATCTGCACTGAGCAAGTTTTTGCATGAATTCCTCCTTTCACCCAACAACCTATATTTGTGTTCTGGAGCTCTTCCTTGCA
>JAMKQA010040937.1:0-16290 GCA_024699735.1 Posidonia australis
TTTGAATTTTAACTTAGGCTTTTATTTAAGTTTCATGATTTTAATTAAATTTGTGATTAATGTTTAATTAATTGGTTTTAAGTAAGGGTTTTGAATTAGTTCAGATTTATGGTTTTAATTTAGAGTTTTTGGTGTTTTAAATTAGGGTTTATTGGTTTATTTAAGGTTTTTGGATTGATTGGGGTTTTGGATTTCAGTTAATTAGGGTTTTTAATGGATTTTGACTTTAATTAAGGTTTTTGGTTTATTAATTGGATTTGAATCTGATTTTGACTTGAATTAAGGTTTTTGGTTTGTTTAGTTGGATTTTAAATGGATTTAAATCTGATTTTGACTTGAATTAAGGTTTTTGGTTTGTTTAATTGGATTTTAAGTAGATTTAATTGGATTTTATTTAATTAGGGTTTTTCATTGGATTAAATGGATTTTAAGTGGACTTAAATGTGTTTTGTTTGGTTTTAATTTTGATTAAGCCAGAATGGACTTGAATGGGCTTAAGTGGGCTAGGATTTTGGTGGTCGCAACCAGAACATCAACCGGAGGAGCCTGCTGTTAAGTGACCTCGAAATCGGGATGTCTACAATACCAAACTCACGAAATCGGGATGTTCAGGATTTGAGAAATAAATCTTATTCTTGAAGATTATTTTGAAAAAACTAGGTAAGTCTTGGTTGAAATTGAAAACCACAAATTTTCATCCTAACTCAATCTGGGAAAAATGTCTAGACTAGAAACATGAGCTCTACTCCTCCATATCATCCTAACTCTGCTTCCACCTCTACGGGCCTACTCCCTACTCTCACCATTTCACCATCTCCATCTAGGACTTCTCAGTTACCAGCCACAGGCAAAAGCTCAACCGAGAATCTTGGGCTTTCTGATACTACTAGATTTGTGGAAGAGGAAATCAAGGCTAGGAATATTTCACTGGCAAAATTTAAAAGGTATTAGCAGTTTTTGATTGCCTAGAACAGGACGACCTGGGCTCTGACATTAAAGACATACCCTCATCTCAGTCAACCACACCCATCCATGCATCAGGTTTCAAAAAGGAGTTGCTTCAATCAATTACAAATATGCAGAATTCATGGAATACTGTTTAGCCACGTGTTGAAGCCTCCTCAATAAAAAATCTAGTGCCTCCTCCTCCTCCTCCTAACGCTCCTACCAATGTCTCTGTTGAGCCTCCCTCTTCTGTGCATAACTCCAATGAAGATGCCATTGCATGATTAACCTCTTGTTAATCAGTCTATTTAATCATTTCTGAATTGGAATTGTAATCTTAGTGGAACTTCTTGAACATCTACCCACTTCGATTCATAGAAGTAAATAATTTTTGTTTTTAGAGCTTACTGTGTTTTTGTAGTCTATGTAATATTTTGAACTTACTTTAGTTCTTGGTGATGGATTCATAGTCAAAACCTTAATAGAATACTATTAACGTTACCCCAAAAAAAAGAAAAAAACTCGGCTCTAAACTTTACCTACTGCTCTATCTAGCTCTTCTTGGAAGTGATCTATGAATTTTTTACCTTTCAGTAAAAAAGAGAGAGGGTGATCTATGAATTTTTTGTCGTCTGAACGCTGATCAGGACGTGGCTCTCGTGTCAAGACATGAATGAACCAGTTGCAGAATCCTTAAATTTTCTCCGATAAGTCAGTCCAAGGCACAGTTTCAAAGCCTCGGCACCTCGAGAAGAGGCAAGGGCAATCAAAAGCCATTGATGCCATATTTAACCACTGTTTCCATAAGTTTCATATTCAACCATGTGGTGGCATGTGGGTCTAATTGTAGCCTCTCGAAACCTCAACTTAAATGGTTTTGTTCTTCCCACATAAATCTCCTTCTGCCAGCCCATTTGTAGCACCCAAACAGCCACCATCACCTTCTGTTACGCCGACCATACTGTGAGACCAGGCAACACCTTTTGATCTATGGCATCTATAGTTTTTTTATTTTCTACAACTGTAGATGCGGATTAGAGAAGTGTTTCCCCCTTTCCCACAGACACCTACACAGAAATTTCCATGGAAAGAAATATTTTATTAGAGAAGTGTTTTCCCCTTTCTACATTAGCAAATGACATAACTACAAGTTGGAGTTTTAAAATTATCAGGTGTGATTGTTGTTAGAATTACCTGTGCATGGACGTGGATTAACACCTCCTTGTCGACACTTATTTACATTTAAGTAGGAATATAAGTGAGTTAAGTATGTAAATAAGTTAATTCTGGTTTTTTTGATGTGTCTCGAAATAGTAGATGCTGTGCATGACTTGCATATTCTCTTTAAATATTTAGAATATACCTAAACGAGGCAACGATATCTAATTTGATGAGTCAAACGTTGTAATTAAGGATGAGATGTAATTGGATTACATTACATCTTTTGATTACAGCCAACCAAACATGTTCATAGTCCAGGCTGCCAATTTGCTTGGTTAGAGGTTATCCGGTCTCCATTTGCTTCATTTTTAGTAAATCTTCTGCAACTCTGGACCGTATACCGAGTTCATTATTTCATTCATCTTTCCTCAATTTCTCTACATACGGTCATATACAATAAGTACACTACATGTCCAGTTGTAAAATAAATACTTTGTCAGAGCAAAGGAACTGAACAATTAATCACATTAAATTTCCTCACTTTATTAAAAAAAAAAAAAAGCATTAAATTTACTAGAACAAAAAAAGATATCAAAATGGTAAAGCAGGACAGTTTCTAAAACTTAAACACTACCACTAACAGGGGAAACAGTGAAAAAACACGTGTAATTACTGTGCCTTGGGGTTGGGGCGCAAAATTCAGAGTCCTAAATATAATAATACTTAAATGTAATGAAAATTTGTACGAATATGCAAAGCAACAGAAGCACTTAAGAGTATAAAAAATTGAAAATGATGAATAGCATGACAGCAGTTGTTATTATCAACAAAACAAATACAGTAAGCTGCAAATCAACGTACTCGTTCCGCTCCAGAGAATCATTCAGTATTACAGAATTCCAACACTGATCACGTGCATCTCTCTCTTTCTCTCCCATAACCTAAAACAAATTCCTGAGCTAAGACCTTCGGAAATATTTCGAGTATGTCACGTGTAATTGTAATAATTAAAATTGATATTAATGTATCAACAAAATGAACATATATATCAACCAAAATAGAACAATTAAAAATAAAATAAAACGTTAGAAACTTATTAGATTTAAAGACTTTTTTAAATCTACAATCTAAAATCTAGACCTAAGCCTAAACCTAGACCCAAACCTATGAACATAATGAATGAGGATTCGTATCTTAGATATGACGAGTTTGCTTGGAAGTACACAATTTTTTTACATCTTTATGTCACACTTTTCATTCTACTATTGGCCAACAAAATAAATTTACACATAAATATGACATAATTCATTCAAAGCTTTTTTTTCTAAAGAATGTAGGTTTTTAATTGCAAATAAAAAAGTTACTCAACTTTACATGTATCATCAGCTTCATTTGATAGGGTAACAAGATATTACTCATATGCATCTTGCGTTGTAAAAAAAAGAAAAAGGGAAAGATAAAGTTAAATACTTAATAAATATATAATAATACATTAAATGAAGTGGGTTTTAACTTTTAACTTAAAATATAGTTAGGGTTTTAACTTTTAGGTATTATTATATATTTAAATATAATTATTATAATATAATTGGAATCCACAAGTGTATAGGTCCAAGGATCTGGGTATTTTTGGACCTAAAACCTACCCACTAAATAAATGAGACTATTAGATCTAAATCCATGGATTTATGAGTCTTATTTTTATTTATATATTAAAATATAATTATTATAATATAATTCGAATCCACAGGTGCATAGGTCCAAGGATCTGGGTATTTTTGATCCTAAAACCTACCCACTAAATAAATGAGTCTATTAGATCTAAATCCATGGATTTATGAGTCTTATTTTTATTTGTTAGAACTAGACCCTAACTTTACTGGTCTGGACCCAAGAGACCCATAGGTCTCGAGTCTAGACCCAACCTATTGGTAGGCCTACTGCACACCATCCTCATCATTATAGGAGAAGAATAAAGACAGTTATGTTTGATCGTGTCTCTTTAAAAAATTCTTAGTTCAAATTAACTAAGTATATTAATTAATTATAGTTAAAACAATTTACTACAAACAAAAAAATCCAAGACATTCTCTAAAATTCAAAGCTTAAAGCCCAAGGCCCAAGTCCATCCACCCAGGTATGATCATCTATTTTCTTTCTATATTTTTTGTGAACAGTTGTTTTAGAATTTTAAAGTAATAAACCTTATAAGACACATTTTTTTAAAATAATATAGGACTACTAAAAACATGAACATACAAAGAAATAAATGGTCTTCTAATCATTTATGTTAATTTTTCCTCAAATATTTTGATATTTCTCAAAGACTTTAGATTATCAAATGAATTTTATCTAATATTTAATTTTCCTTCATGTCTCATATAGACTCAATTGATTTAATCTATGTGAACTCAACAACAAGGCTTAACTTTAATAACTAAATCAACCACTAAATCCAACAAAAACAACGACCATCATCATCCATCTAACATCTCAATTACAGAGACAACAAAAGAAACTAGAAGTGCAACCAAATCGCCAGCACCCTTCTCATTCCCCCGGCAGGAGAAAAAAAAGTACTTTTCCAATCCCAAACTCACTTTTACCACGCAAAGAAAGGCATACAACATGCAACTTCCCCTCAACAAACCAACAAGAAAACCCCACCTCTGTTCCGAGCTCTCCACCAAAAGCCTCAATTCGCTAGTAAAATCCAACACATCCAACTAGGAACTCAGAACGCACCTTTTTACCAGCTTCTTCGGGAGAGAGATCTCCTGCAAAGCCCTGTTCTTCCACTCGACAAAAGCTTCTCTTTATTACTACAATCAGAACCTGACTCCCAACACTAACCCAAATCCCTCCCCTCCTCTCTCTCTCTCTGTTCCTCACTGTTTCCTCATATAAGAATAGAAGCCTAGTGGTGGAAGAAAAACTGCAACTTTGGACACTCTCATGTGTGCCAAAGATGATCCAGTATCCAATCTCAATCCTTCTCGTTCTCCAATTCCTGCTAGTTCCCCCCTCTCTTTCCATGCAATTCACCACCCAACAGCAAATCCCATCTCCAAAGTTGCAGCAAGAGAAGGCAATTGAGCAGCAGCAACTGGAGACACCACCACCTCTCAGCCCGTCTGACCTCGACGCCCTCCGATCCATCAGGTCCTCCCTCCACGACCTCCACGGCTCCGACTTCTTCTCCACTTGGGACTTCGATTCTCCCTCCCACCCTTGCTCCACCTTCTCCGGCGTCTCCTGCTCCACACCTGATGAGACTCCACCATCATCATCACCAGCATTGCTCCGTGTCACCTCCCTCGCGCTCGGCACGGGCCTCGCCGACTCTCCTGGGCTCGCCGGCACATTCCCCACCTCCATCTCTAACCTAACCGCACTGACCCAATTCATCCTTTTCGCCGGCAGGGTCTCCGGAACCATCCCTTCCGACATTGGCACCACCCTCCCCTCACTCCACTTCCTCTCCATCACCAACAACCTCATCTCGGGCGCCATTCCGCTCTCCCTCTCCACTCTCAACAATCTCCACACCCTCGACCTCGGCCACAACCGCCTCTCCGGGTCCATCCCGCCGGCTCTCTGCTCGTTGCCAAATCTTAAAGTCCTCATCCTCGCCTCCAACGGCTACTTATACGGCGAAGTGCCCAACATGGTCAGCCCACTTCTCCACCTCGACCTCCGTGGGAATTCCTTCTCCGGTCAGCTCCCTTCCCTTCCCATCACACTCCGCTACCTCTCCGCTTCCTCCAACTACATGTCTGGACGCCTCGACAACGTCGCCGGTTTGCCCAGCCTGGCATTCCTCGACCTCGCAATGAACGCCTTCAATGGTCCCATCCCTGAATCGCTGTTCTCACCATCTGTCCCCCTCCTGCTGCTCCAAAGGAACTACCTCTCTGGTGGAATGCCACCAGCTTCGGTCGTGAGAGCGCCGGCGCCGTCGCCGGAGGGAAGTGGGTATGATGGTGGTGATGATGGCGGTGGGTGGACGGTGGACTTGAGCCATAACTTGCTGACAGGGGAGGTGACGGAGGTGCTGGCGGGTGCCGAGAGCGTGTATCTCAACAACAACAGGTTTGTCGGGGCGGTGCCGTCAGAGTACTCTAGGAGTGTGTTCGCCGGAACCATGAAGACGTTCTATGCCCAACACAATTTTCTAACCGGGTTTGACTTCCCGCTGCCGCCGGGATCGGACAAGCTGCCGGGATCTGTTTCCGTTTGCCTTGTGTACAATTGCATGGCTCCGCCGCCGGTTGGGCCGACAGTGTGCCCGGCAAGTGCTGGGGAAGTCATTTCTAGGCCGAAGTCGCAGTGCCCGGTGTTCAACAATGACACCACTGCCGGAGGCCGGAATGGACCTTGAGTACTAAACTAATTGGTTGCTTTGATTTAATTGTTTTTTAATAGTTTTTACTATACAAAATTGTTTTCTTCTTTCTTCTTCTTTGAGCTTGTTTTTTTTTTTTTTTTTGATTTGGTGTTCGTTTGTTGTAATTAGTAGATTGTCGTTTAGAGGGAAGAGCTAAATTATAAACTTCTTCTCTTTTTCTTCGTTTCAGGTGGGGGTGGTCCTTTTCTTTGTTCGCTTTGTTTTCACTTTTTCTGTTTTTTCTTGTTTCTTCAATCTTAAGAATCAGATTGTTTAATGTTGAAGATTTCCCATGATGTGTCGTGGGGTTTAATCAGATTGTTTCTTTTGTTGCCGAGTTGGTTGAATGGTGACTTTTGACCAGTGGTTTGTAACCCTTTCCTTGTAGTAAGTATTTTGCAGCTTATTGTCTGCAAGAGTTCCCTTGAAAAACAAATGTTTGAGGTAATGTGGAAATCGGTAAGTAACATGTTTTCGCCATATTACCGTTATAAAAGATGTCTTCTAGCCCATAAATGAATCAGGTTAAGATCCACAGCTATACATTATTATTATTTTCAAAAAAAAAGAAAGATCCACAGCCATACTCATCAAATTGCCACGGTCCCGCACCGTTTAAGTTCGTAGGCCCGTTAGGATGGCCTTCTGCTTTATTGGATGTGATTTGTTAATATAGTCTAAATTTCAACGGTTGGCGATGCCTCGAGATATCCAATTCTAAAAATGTTTAATATAGTCTTATTTATTTCAACGTAGAGTTGGTAATATTCTAGTTTAAGCACCCAACTCAATCAAATTACGCCTACCATAAACCTATATTTTCCATAAGGGAGGTCGATTTTCCTTATAGATATGAATGATGACCTATTGTCGACCACACAGCTCGAATTTCCAAATAATATTTCATTGATGTCCAGAATCATCTCAAGTCAAAATCATGTCGATTTGTAACATTAGCATATTTGTCCCATGTGGACGACGAGCTATGACACGTACGGATTTACCATCTTTTGTGACTTTATGTGTCAAATGAACTTTCAAATATTCTCATGCTAACATTTTAGTTATGTTCAACAATTGTGGTGGAGGATTTACCTTATGATCTTTTCCAACTTAAGGTAGGAAATGAAAATCAATAACAAACAGTTGAATTTTTATTTTTTGGATACATTCAGTACTTGTAATAATTTTTGGACTTTTATTTGACTTATCTATTTTGAACTTTTTATGAGTTGTACAATTTAAACTTCCTGCATTTGATGGTGGTTTTCATAATCAAGTGATATTAATTAATGATATCTACTTCTTCTTCTTTTTTTAAAACATTTTAATTGTGTTAACAATTTAGATTAGCAATACTACTTTGAATTGTTATGAAAAATGACGCACATGTAGAAGCACATATTATTGAGTATTGATGTTTGTTATGAAATTATGATAAAATTCCTTTGAAACCAACATCAAACCATGTTTTGACAGTTAAATCGAATGTGTCCTCCATCCACAAAGTTCCATATTATTGAGAATGATTTAGTCAAAAAATCTCATATGGTACACAAATATCTTAGGATTAAATATACCCAACCTCAAAATTAAGACTATATCCAACCTCAAGATCGACAAATATAAACTTGTTAATTGACATATTTGATCAACTCAATCAACGTTCATATACATGTGTAGGTAAAGAAACCCAATCCAGTGCTTCTACATAATAGATTTAAGGATAAAGTTCACCAAACTAAGGGTGTGTTTAGGACAACTGATGGTAGAATAATCGTTGACGTAAATCGATTAATTTTGGACATGAAATACAAAAGCTAACTTTTGTAAAGCTAACTTTCAACATAAATTACAAAAGTTAGCATTTGAAATCAATAATAGAAGTTTGTTTGACAAAATAGCATTCTCATATGAATTTTAGATTTAATATTAATGTCAAAACACCAAATTATCTATAGATTACTGTTGACATTTGTAATATTATCAAACATATAAAAACATTGTTGATATTTTAATGAAATTTTATCTTACTTCTGACAGAAACTGCATTCATTTGTTTCTTAAAAATAACATAGGTTATTGATTTAGAAGTCACTTACTTCTGACAGAAATGACTATTGCAAGATGCATTTGGAACTACTTATAACTTATCCCAACTACTTCTAGAATCTAAACTACTTCTAGAATCTAAACACCAAAAGTTGTTCAATAGCTATCCTAACCTACTTCTAGAATCTAGAATCTAAACTACTTCTAGAATCTAGACACCAGAAGTTGTTCAATAACTATCCTAAACGTACCCTTAGGGTAACGATTATGATCAATTTTTGAAAAAAAAATACTTATTCCTGAAAAACTAAATTAAATAATCTTTTTACGTTAGATTATTTTAATACATCAACTTCTTGTTTGTGCATAAAAAATTTAAAAAACAATGATTTTTTAAAAAAATGTAGAGACTACATTTTTTAAAAAGTTACTTATAAGAATAATCTATTTTTCTATAAAGATTACTAAAAATCCGTTTAGTAAAACTTTTAAACACATAACTTCTCCCTACAAACTATAATGATCCAACAGTTCTACCAAATATTATTAATTTCTTAAAAACATGTAGCTTTTAAAATTGTAATTCCGTTACATTTTTAAAAACAAAAAAATAACAACTTCTAACTAGAAATTAACTTTTACGTTTAGATTCAAAAGTTAAAATTCTACCAAACAAACCTTAAATAATCTTATGAACTTAATGAATGCCTCAACAAGTAAGAAGCACATGGTAATTGGTGTAAAACAGATCCTACCGTGCATTCTTTTCACGTGACAAGAATTTTATATTAGGAAAGATTGGTACAAACTTGCTTGATTGTGTATTCAAATTTACAGGTAGAATCCATTTTTACGAAGCTCAAATGATTATTAACTGCTTCATTAAAAAAACCCGATTATTATTACAATCGGCCGAAAGATGTCAAATCGGACCCGTTCAACGTCCATCAACGGCTGGTTTGCAAATTCACAATGGTCTCGTCTCCATCTCTCACGTAGTAAATGTGAGGTTTCACTAACATCACTCTACACATGACCCAACGACCACAACGCTCAACAGGAGAACAATCGTCGGTGTGAAACTGAAGCGTGATGGGGGATACGCGTAAACAGTCCTGGTGGTGTCGAAAGATGACAAATCCTCTGTGACAAGTCTTAATTATGTCGCCACGAACGGTATTTAACCTATTGATGAAGAGAGCCCGTGATCCCCTATCACCTAAATCGTGCAAATCCCAGTCAAAAGGAGAACCCGAACCCGCGGATTTGTAACGCAGTTTTTAGTCCCACATCGGGGAAATATGAAATAGGGTAGCAGGGTGTTGGCTACAAGTAAAGAGGACCCTCAATAATCAAAAGGCATCTTTGCGCTTGGGGCAATGACGCAGCTAGTGAGGTTATAACCGAGGCGCGTCAATTGCTGGTTGAAAACTATTTCCAAACCCCCTCTTTGGCACTAGGCTTGACCTGGTGCTATCGAGAATTTCTGGAAGGGCTCCCTCTAATCCAGGGTAAAGTCCTACCAATTCTGGAATATAAATTTTTTGTACGTGTTAAATTGTTATATATAATTAATAATTGTTTTCTTCTTAGTTGTTCCTTGAAAAATATTTTCGTCTAAGTTCTTATATTGTTTTACAAATGTATATTGTTTCGTATGCAATGAAGAAAAAAAAAGAAGGCAGTCATGAGGAACTGTAGATCTTCATCTTCTCATTGACGTTCTATCGTATTTGAGAGGTGCCCAGGGAATATAATAGAAGCTTCAGTTCATCAATATCCTCTAGCAGTAGCATATTTTCAGAATTGCGGCATTTTATATCAACCTGTAAAGCTGTGTTTAAAATCCATTTCATTAAAGAAAAATACATCTAGAATTAAAGAGTCAAAATATCAATTAAAAATGAACAGACTGGTTAATCAATGATCTAACAGATTAATCAAATTTTACCAGCAAATTAGCGAGGCGGCAGATCAAAACAAATTTCCTAAACAGAGATCCGGACTTTTATTGGTAATATACCAGTTTTTCCCCCAACTAAAAACATACGGCAAAATGGACAAAAACTAGTACAGGATGATTTTAATGATTTTACCTGTTATGTTATGCAAAATCAAAATTGTGGGTACGAGATGTTTTGGCATGTAACAGCAGTTGTAACTCAATCAAGAATTCCAATGAAAAGTAGAAAAGGTGCAGCGCCTAGTGCAGTGAATCAATGTAACTGAATTTGAGTGAGGAAAACTGGAAAACATTGTCCAACAGTGAAAGTAGAGAAAAACTTTCAACATTGAATAAAGAAAAAGCAAGTACACAAGTTACCTAAATTGGATTTGTGAAGTTCTCCAAGGACATCCTCAATAAACTCAGCAGTAGAAGTTCTGAGAGCATTAATCTTCATGCTCAGATTTAACTTCTCAGTCTCAAGATTTTCTTTCTCTAATAGCAAGGCATTTAGCTCTTCGTTTTCTCCTCCTACAATGTTTGTCTGAAAGTTAATACATGCATCGATGAATCTTTCCCTGCAGAAAAAGATGATTCACTGTCATGCCAAACAAAGCACATGGGAAACGAGATTTATTATTTGTTAAAAATCAGTAAAAACCACAAAAGAGTGCAAACATAAATCACTCTGTATATTACTGAGGCCAGTCCATGTAGACACAAGCTTTACACCAAATCATATACTAAGAAACAAGTGTGCATAATTTTGTAGGATCCATGGTAACATTTTTCCTTCAAATGGTATATCATCCCAAGGTTGCAATGTGACCTGGCAAACGTCCAAATAATATGCTTTGTATAAAAAAATAGTGACCTGGCAAACGTCTCTTGGTTCAATAGTACAAAGAATTCAGGGATATGGTAACCACCCAACTTAGGAATGCAATTTGCATGACACACTGAATCCAGCCACTATGTAGGTGAGTATGTTATTCAAGCATAGGAAATTTAAAGCTAAGTGTTGATGACAATTATAGAAATTGTAATTGGTGACGGCTTGTAACAGTTTATGTGGTGATGAGAAGGAAAAAATGTGATGATTAGTGTCGATGGTGTCTATCTTTTGGCAATCGCATTAAGTGAAAGCATATTTAGGCAGAGGGGTATGTATTGAAACTTCTGTGCCTTGCATTGGGATTTACTTTCACATCTACAATAACAAAAAACTCAAGAATTATTCTTCACAAAATCTACATATTTTCTTCGTAGAAGAACAAACAATTAATTGTACATTTAACAAGCCCTTTTTCAAGAACAACGAATGATGGCAAAAATAAGCAAAATGTTTCTAAGCAAATCACCTTTTCAGAGATGTTTCTTTTTCGAGATTCTCTGACTTCTGTTTAAGTAATTTCAATTCTGTCTCCATTGACTCCAATGATTTCCTTGTGGAAACTATATCACAAACATCATCTAAGCATTAAGTACTGAGGCTAACCAAGCCTGACAAAAGAAACATTACAAATAATATTTTATGCAAAAATTAATTTCATATAGGATTTCAGGTTTTCAAATATTCAAAAGATTGAGGCAGGAATCATCAAATCTTGAAGACATGGTACAAAATGAAGTATACTCAAAATGAAGGGAAAAATGAAACTAATCAATCACTTAAAGGCTAGACAACAGAGCAAAAAAGAGAAATCAACTCTTACACGTGACCTGTGCTAAACCATTGAGCTCAAATTCTCTAAGGAATATCATATTTGTTAATTCTGATTCTCTGATCAAGTATCCTTTTTCACTTTCAGAACACTTGACAATCTCCGATTCAATCTCCCTTGTTTTCTCAATGCTAGCCTCAATTTCCTCATTGACCTAGAATGAAGATTAAATAAGAAAATAATCTATCCTTCTCAAAAGCAAATTTCGAGGAGTGCTTATCAAATGAAAGTTTACACCCACATTTATACAGTTTTCTATTTAAGCTAAACAGTTTTCTTTTTTAGTTTGACACTGTTAGCAAGAATCAAAAGAACAAATTATAAATGAGGTTTTCTTATCCATGCACATTGTCAAAATATATATATTCATCATAATGACCTGCATGCCCTCTTTTGATAAGAGATGATTTCTTAAACAAAGTAAGTTCTCAAATTGTAGTTTCTAGAACAGAGTTTAATCTGCTTCTTTTCAAACACTATCCTTCACTTGGAGACTACATCAAATCTTGGAAGATATGGGGAATCGGCACCAACCATGCTTTACCAGGGCATCATAAGTTGCAGTTGATCACAAAAAGGGAGCTGTCACTGTATGAACAAACTACGAAACTTCTACAACCACCTAATCTTCTATCAAAGAGTTCAGATTCCCTATTCTGATGTGTATTCTCTCAACAATTGAGGACTAACAGCCTGTTGACAAAATGTTTGTTCAGAAAAAACTCAATAAGATCACATACAAAAATCTCAACACCTAATTTCAGAATCAAAGAAACTCATATACAAACTCGACACCAAGTGCTCCCGTAGTAGCAATCAAAACTCAAATATAGAGACAGAGCATACAGCAACTCGAGTCGACAGATCAGAAGACAAAATCCAATTCCACGAAAGAAAACCCTCACAGAAAAGCAAAATTATAAAGAAAACCCCATCCCTCGACTGATCTCACACAATTACAAAAACGAGAATCACAAAGTAACCCAGATCCACTGCAATCGAAACACATCGATGCTAAAACAAAAAATACCGGAAATTTTCACATCCGCACAAACAATCACCGCAAAAACCCTAGCAGATTCTACAGGAACACAATTCGTTTCAAATTGGACATAGTCGCAAGCAGATCATTCCACAAAGGAAATAGAGGCGACGAGAAGAAGAAGAGGAGGAGGAAGGGAAGTAGAAGAGACCTGATCGAGCATGTCCTTGTACGATGAGATCTGACAGAGGATTGCCGCGGAATCCTCCATTCCTCTTCCTCCCTTCCTTCCCACTCTCCACTGGTGCTCTTCTTCTCTTCTCGTCTCTCTTCCCTCCACGGGGTGTAAATAGCAAAATTTGAAGGCCGATAAAATGCCCGCCAATCCGTATAGGGCCGAGGATACCAATAGCTGGGTCAGTTGTATGGGCCTTTTGGGCGTCACATGCTATTGACGCAATCCGAAAATTTAAATTAATACTTACGAGAAATGATCTGGGTCGACATGACAAAGCCCGCAGCCCAGCTTGCTAGGTACAACTAAGGATCAATCTAGGCATTTTTAAATTGGAATTGGGCTCAAATTTTTGGTCCATATAAGCACAAAGGTCGACCTAGAGTAATATATGTGCTGAACGGTGACGCATTTTTTTACATAACCGTTGACAAATGCACATTGTAATTCATTTGAAAGAAAGGTCAATGTATGGGAGAAAGACATTATATCCTATGTTTGGTTTAGAAATCAACTTACAAACTCATATTCTCCATAATATTGACTAGGATCATTAATAAGAGCGGCACGGATGAGCAGCTTTTGCAAGCTCAACTTAAAGATACGCTGACATTTTTGGAAGCAAATGGACTCTACCACTCAAGTTCAAGCCCCACGTGAGAGCAACATGTCTACGAGTTCGTCTTGACAAAAATGGTTTTGTCGATTCCTAGTTTTTCACAGAAGCAGGAATAATCAAACCATGTGTTGGACGTGACGCCAAAGATCCTATCGTTCAGGCTGGGACTTTTGACTCCCTACTACTGGTACAAGGCATCTACATGTGTTCAGTAACGTATTTGATGCTCTAAAGATGGGCCAAAGCACAAGCACAAGCACAAGTTAAACGTTAAGTTGTCTGAAAGACAACCATCATTGTTCTTGATAAGATTCAAGATCAGCTTCAAAAGTTCACATCGCAATTCAGCACGAAATAGGGAGGTTCAAAACATAACTCTACTGTATACCGTGGAAAGAGAAAGAAAAGAACAAAGACTGTTAATGACTACTTCTCCACGAAACTTGCTTGTCTTCCTAGGCTTTGGGCCGTTTGTCGGACGATGTCCTAGAGAAATGACGGACAAAATGGTCCACCATCGGTTTGACCGTTGGAAGTACCTAAGAGGTTTACTTAGGAGTCGGGAGCTTCAACAACAACCGCTAAGGCTTGTTAATCCTTCTTTCTTGTAAGGTTTCCCTATCTGATTTTCTCGCTCTCCTAAGACTCCCTTCCTCACCTTAGCTCTAGGAAGTTTTGCTTTCTCTAGATCAACTCACAGAAGATCTTCTTTCGATCTTACAGTAGAGAGTTCTAGTAGATCTCCTACTTTAATTCCTCATTCATCATCACCACACTAAATAAGAATCTGCACTGTAGCCACTCCAATCCAGCGCCTTCAGTCACCTACTCCTCGAATCCTTCTTCGTCTACAATGGTTGGAGAGGCATCTAGTGAATCTCTTTTGACAAGAGTAGGGCTGTTTGCTCAAAGAAATAGCTCATCGTGGAAGCGAAGTGGCTGGAGTGCAGCGAGCTGCAAACAAAACAACTACTATTTCTCTCTCTCTTCTCTCTCTCTCTCTCTCTCTCTTGATGGGAAGGGATTGCACATCAAGCACTAAGGTGGAGGAGCCCCTTATCCTTCTGGCCCCTTTCCCTCTCTAGAGGCCATTGACCATGTCAATTTGTTGCCAGTTCGACTGGTGATAATGGGTTCCCCTTCAGGCTACACATTGTATAATTTGAAGGTTAAGGATGACTTGCATCTTGTCGAGGGATTGGGTGATCCTAAAGTTCTGGTCCCTAGGGCCTTAGGTTTGCCTTCTTTCATGATAGTTTTCGAGGAAACTAGCTTTTCCTCCTTAACTGTAGAACTGGTTGAAAACTTGCCTTCTAGTGAGTCTAACAGTGATTTTAGTCTGATTATTCTAATTTCTTGTTTGGTCTCAAGTTTATCCTTGTCTCCTCCATCTAAGATTGTTTGGTCCTCCACTAAGAGGTGGTCGACTAGTAGTGACTTCTATTACGACGATTGTAGTCCTTTGTCTTTTTTTAAAGGCTCTATGGGTGACCCAGTGGCAACCTTTGTTGCAAATGTCCCCATCCTCTTGAGAAGGGAGGGCGTTAATTTGGACTCCTCACCCACATCCAAACTAAAACTACCCATTGGTGATCCTTTCACTATCACAGTCATTTTGGACAACTCCTACCTTATCTGTTCACATCCGGTAATTAATTGCAAGGACAACCTTTTGTCAAGCACCTCCTGCGGTGTTAGTCGTGGGAAGAGTTGTAAGATTTCGAAATCTTATGCATTTAATGCTAAAGGCGTGCCATCTCTCAAAAAAAATCATTTTTTTAGTATTTTGAGGTTGCCACCTGTAGACACCTCGATTTTGAGGTGACCCAGAGATGAGTATCCTTATGTTACTTTGGATGTGATCAGTCCTTGAACCGAGCCTCAAACCCATTAGCCAGAGCCACAATCAGACATTTGTGAGCTGGGTGGGCGCACCAAGGTGGCTCACCAATCAGGCGCCCAGCTCTGGTTGCTGACCTTCCATCTTCTGGGCTGTTACTCTTGCAAACGAATGTGCCAACGAATATTCGAGACTTTTCGTTTGCAAGACCCTTTGTTTCCCATGAGTAACCTCTCTTTGGATACCTATAAAAAGCACTACAAGAAAAATTAGATTTTGCGAGGACAAGTAGCGAGGACGTCGCGAGGACATGTCCTCGTAAAAATATGACGAGGAGATATAGCGGGCATATTGCGAGGAAATGTCCTCGCTTAAATTTAGCGAGTAGGTCGCGAGGACA
>JAMKQA010040945.1:0-10473 GCA_024699735.1 Posidonia australis
AGGTCAACAGTCGCAGTCTGGAAACGGCTGGGCGCCTGCTTGGTGCGCCACCTTGGTGCGCCACCTTGGTGCGCCCAGCTACCTCACAGATTTCTGGGCTCTGGCTTGCTAATAGGCTTGGGGCTAGGTTTAATGCCTGATCACATCCAAAGCAACATAAGGATACTCATCTCCGGGTTACCTCAAAATCGGGGTGTCTACAACCGTGCTAAAATTAAGCACCTTGCCAAAAGCTTTTCTACAAGGTCCTTTAAAAAGTCGAAGTGAACCTTGTGTCTCTATCAAACACAATGGACACGGGAACATCGTGCAACTAGACAATTTTTGACATGTATAATTCTACCAATTGCTGCATTAGAATTTTCACCTAGATGCCAATAAAATGCATAGACTTTGTTAATCGGTCCACAATCACCCACATGGTGTCCTTCTCTCTCTCCTGATATGTGGCAACCTAATCACGAAATCCATAGAAATGTGTTCTCATTTCTACACAAGGATGTCCAACGGCTGCAAGATTCCCCCAGACTTCTGATGTTTTGTCTAAACTAGCTAGCAAGTCATGCACCTTGCCACGTGGTCAGCAACATCCCTCTTCATGCTAGGCTACCAAAAGCTCCTATTCAGGTCTCGACACATCATGGTACTCCCAAGGTTAAAGATATACTTGGACCAATGAAGTACATCAAGTAACAATTGCCTAACCTCCTCATGCAGGGGCACGTACAACCGATGATCATATCTCAATTCTCCATACACCCCAACAGAAAAGTGAGGCTCTCCTCCATCCTCCAAGTTCTTGAAAATTCCTTGAACAAAAGGATCTATTTCCTAACGAGAAATAATATGCTCCACTGGCTTAAGGCAGACAAACAAGTTGCCAACTAGGCACCAATCGTTCCCCAAGCTATCCTTTTGGGCCTACAATCCACCAAATCCTCCAACAAGGACAATTCCTTGATCATCAGGCTCACCATCACGTGCATACACCGACTTAATGCATCGGCAACTATGTTGGCCTTCCTAGGATGGTAGGATAAACTAAAATCATAGTCCTTCATATACTCCACTCATCTGAGCTACTTCATGTTGAGGTCCTTCCGAGTAAATATATATTTCAGACCCTTATGATTAGTATTGACATCAAACTATTCTCCATATAGGTAGTGTTGCCACTGTTTGAGCACGAACACCAAGACAACTATCTTCAAATCATGGGTAGGGTAGTTCTTCTCATCATTCTTTAGCTTGTGAGATGCATAGGCTATAATGTTGTCATACTACATGAGAACATGGCCCAACCCAACACTACTAGCATCACTGTAAACCATGAAACCACCATTTTTAGTGGTAAAGTTAGAACGGGAGTTGAGACCAAGTGAGCCTTTAACTCATTGAAGCTCGCTTCGCAATTGTGGTCCCACATAGATGGAACTCCTTGTTGGGATCTAAGGCATCATTAGAGGAGGGTGAATAGTGAATTTATGAATAATATACAAATTAAAGTTTATTTAACAATTTCAAGCAAAGAACATGAATATATGGAGTTGAAAGTTAAACTACAAATATACAAAAAAGGGGATGAGAGAAATTGACATGCACAAATTATTTGTAGTAGTTCAACCTCCTCGCCTTAGGTCATCCTCGAGAACCCCTCGAGAATTTCCTTATTTCGATCTTGTTACCTAGCCAAGATCTCACCTCTACACCCCTTGACGAACCCTCGTCAAACTCCACAAAAACTGTGGTTGGCGCTCCTCACAACCTGAGAAGTAATTAGGCCTTGAATCTTGATTTACAACTCTTTTTCTATAATCTCCAAAACATTTTTTTGGAAAGATGGAAGGTTGAAAGTGAAGCCCTCTTATTTGGGAATTTTTTTTCTCACTATATAGGAGTGGAATGCTTGAAAAATAATGTAGCTTGAAGCTCTCTAGTATGTGTGTGTCTTATTAGGTTGTAGGGGGTCTGATTTATAAGAAAACACTAAGGTGAATGTGTGAATAACATCTATATTTTTCCTCCAACATTCACAAACGGATACTAGTTCGGTATGCCGAAATCATTCAGTCAGTCAAAATCCACAACGGTTGAATACTTCGATAGACCGAAATAATTCGGTATGCCAAAGATGCTCTCAGTTGTAAACTCAGTAAGCCTAGATTTAGGTATACCAAGAAATATCCAATTTGTCGTTTTTTATCTTAGTTGTAAATTCATTCAGTCTTGATTCGATATACCAAGAATATTCAGTATGCCAAAATACCCTGTTTTAGACTTATAATAAATGTATTCAATGAATGAAGGATTTTGAGGCTAAGACTATTTTCCTAAGACAATATAGAGATATTTGGGAGATTATTACAAATTCCTAAAGTACAATATATTGCAATTACATAACATTTTAATTACAATTGTAACCATGCCGGTGACAGCCTCGAGGACTTGGCGCGAAAGGCCAAATATGCGAGGGACAGCAAAGTCACGGCAAAAAAACAATAAAAATAAATATGCAAATGCAGGAGTCGCCACCTAGTCTATTAAAATGGAAGACGAGGAAAACCATAAAAAACATGCAAATCATGCAATGGAAAAGTAGGTCATAAACCAGAAAATGGGTAAGGATCCCTATTACGCACGAGGAAGGTATTAGGCACCCTCGTGCGCCTGATAAATTGGTCTTCTATTGGTTTCTCATTTGCTTATGAAATGTCGGCTTTTCAGCCTTTGCTGTACACCCGAGGGCGATATGCCATGCCATGCTTGCTGTCTTATGCTAAATAAGGGTGCATGATGTGCAGGGTGTGTCCCAGTGCTAAGAGATATCGCTCATATATCGGGTCAAGTGTCGATGCAAAGATATTGCATAAATAAGATCCAAGATCTAGTATTTTGAGCGATTTTTCATCCTTGCTTTGCTATATGCCAAATGCAATCTAACATGCATGAAAAGGGCTAAAGATAAAGCTGAGACTTCTTGACATATCAAGGAAGAAAACCAGAAAAAATGCAGAAGCAAACCGAAGCAAGAAATCATGCTAAAACCATATAAAAACCTGCTATGTGCTATTGAAAACAGGCTGATGAGCCTATTTGGTGCGCCAGACTGGTGCTCCTGTCTGGTGCGCCACCTGGGTGCTTCTATGTGGGCCAGAAAGATGTGCTGAGGGAAATCAGAAATCCATGCAGTGCCACATCACATGAGAATGCATTCCATAAAAACCATGCCATGTAAAATCCTTCGCAAAAACTTGGAAAACATGACTTAAAAGTGAAAGAAATGCAAATGCAATGACTTGTGGACCTTGTGCTCAAGGGCGGGTAGCCTCGCACAAGATCACACCCTGTGCATGCTAAATGAAAGATGCAGGATCCAGTCATGCCACTGGATCATGGGCTGATGCACAAGGTTCTCCATGTTGGAGTAAGGTGCAATCAGCCTACCAGATTCTGACCAAGGACTGATTATCCAAAAGGGGAAAACAACTAGGAAATAATCTTGCTTTAAACTGAAAGCATGCATGCAAAACCATGGAATATAAAAGCGCAAGTGGTAAAAGAATTGTGCTTAGAAATCTTCAGAAAACCATGCAAGCAGATATGCAAAAGTGAATGTTTTACTCTCTGACCAGTCTGGTGCTCCTAAATGGGGCGCCAAAGTGGTGCACTGGAGAGGTGCGCCACTCTGGTGCGTCATAGAGGTGCTCCCCAGGAAATTTGGATCATACTGCAATCTGATCCAGAACCTGACCCAGAATAAAGATGGGTGATATATGCTAATGCAAGTTGATTCATGCGAGTGTTAAGAGTTAAAAGCATGATAGGACGCATCTAATCAAAGCTATCTTATTATCATTAAAACAAGATGACTAAATGGGTTCATGGCAAGAACACATGCAAAATGCAAAGGATACAAACATGGAACAAGTAAACCCAATAAAACATAGCTCATGTAGGCGATATATTGCAGATTTTATGCTAGAAATAAAGTAAACATGTTTACAATCAAAAGTGTAGATTTACATGAAGAGCATCTTGCAAAGAGGATAAGTAAATTCATCATTGAACCCTCATGAAGATATAGAAAAATCAGACCATAAATGTAGGAATTTATAGCATGCTTTATTTCATTGCAAAAGGACAAGAACTTTAAAGGAAAAGTGGGGAGGACCTACCTTGCCCAAGATGTTCCTTCAAGAAAGAAAAGAAAGACCCAAGATAATAAGCTCCTTGATGCCTTGAAAGGGCTGAGAATATCTCTGGATGCAAGGTAAAGCTTGAGTGCTCACGTGAATAGTTGCAGAATTCTAGAGAAGGCTAGTGTAGCTGTGTGTCTCTATCTTTCAAGATGATCAACCCCTTCAAATGGTTGCTTATAGGGTCTATATATAGGGATTTTCCATGGGTAACTCCTAGGACAACAAGGAGCCTCGCAGATGAAAAGCCTGGAAGATTCCATGGCATATTCACTGGTAGGGGTAACAGCCATGGGAGGTGGAAAGCCAGCAGCCAGCAGCCTGAGAAGTGGTTGGGCACCTGGTATGTGCGTCGAGTTGGTGTGCTAGCTAGGTGTGCCAGGTAGGTGTGCTAGCTAGGTGCTCTCCCCTACTTGTCTGGATTTCTAGTTGGGCTGCGGGCCTGCTATAGGTCTAGATTTGGTTTAGCTAATAGGATTCAAGGGTTAGCCACATCCGGAAAGCTCATCTATGAGACACCTCAAAATCAGGGTGTCTACAGATGCCCCTCCCTGAGCGAGGTCAAGGGATGAAGGGAACCAAGACCGATGCTCAGGGTTGACAAGATACCCCCATTTTGAGGTTACAGAAGGATGGTGTTTGTTGTAGGCAGTAAGTTACTTATCCAACGGATGCACCGAAAATCATGACTTATTGCCAATGCGAATGCAAATGCAAAATGCATGCAACTTTTGATCTAAATGCTGGGAATGTGATGCCAATGCAAGAGCCGATGCTAAAGGCTGATGCGAAGCTGATGCTAAAAACACAAGAATGGGTGCCTGCAAGATGATGTAATGCTGATGCTAGTGCTGATGTGATATAGTAAATGACAGAAATCCTGCACACAAAGGGAACCACTGGCAGGAAAATGATAAGTTGTCGGACTCATCAACCAGATTATTGAGGTTATCAACCTAAAGAGGCGGGATATGACAAGTCAAACAAGTCTTGTCATCCCGATCGCCTGACAGTGTGACGGTTGTCAACCGAGTAGTTGGGAATACCAGCCCAAAAAAAAGGGGCATGACAAACATACCATTTGTCAAGATAAATAGGGCCCTGTCCGCATGGATCAAGGGCGAACAAAGAGATTTCGGAAGGACATTGACCACCCGGTCAGAGGGTCAAACAACTGGATTCCGTGCCCACGAAAACCCAGAAGAAAAAGGACAAGGACCTTGACCGCTCGGTCAAAAGGTCAAGCAGCTAGATTTCCTACCTAGGGAAACCCGAGAAAGGGGCTAAAACCTTGACCATCTGGTCAAAGGTCAAGCCACAGGATTTCCTGCCCAAGGAAATCCGAGAGAAGGGCTAAGACCCTGACCATCTGGTCAAAAGGTCAAGCCACAGGATTTCCTACCCACGGAAATCCGAGAAACCAAGGACTTTGACCGCCCTGTCAAAGTCAACCAGTTGGATTACGCGCCTGCGAAAGTCCATGAGAGGCAAAGGACATTTGACCGCCCGGTCAAAGCCATCAAGCTGGATTTCGCGCTGGCGAAAATCCAAAAGGGGCAAAGGACCTTGACCGCCTAGTCAAAGATCAGCAAACTGGATTTCGTGCCCGCGAAGATCCAAAAGAGGCACATGACTTTGACCACTCGGACAAGATCAGCAAGTTGGATTTTGCACCCGCGAAAATCCAAAAGGGGCAAATGACGTTGACCGCTCGGTCAAAGTCAAAAGCTGGATTTCGCACCCGCGAACATCCAAAAAGGCCAAATGACATTGACCGCCCGGTCAAAGTCAAAAAGCTGGATTTCGCACCCACGAAAATACAAAAGGGGCAAATGACATTGACCGCCCGGTCAAAGTCAAAAAGCTGGATTTCGCGCCCGTGAAAATCCAAAAGGGGAAAAGGACCTTGACCGCCTAGTCAAAGTCAAGCAAGCTGGATTTTGCGCCCGCGAAAATCCAAAAGGGGCAGAAGGATCTCATCGGCTCAGAAGGAGATCCCAGAAAACAAAACGATGATCCCTAGATTATCCCCCCGGAAGGAAAACGGCAAAGGTGCCCCGACAGGCAGAACTGTAATATGCTGACTATTGATGCTGCGGTGCAGAGATTGGCGCTTATGCTGTGATGCATGTACAATCTCTTCTTACTGGAATTTTTCCACCAAATGTGGCATTGCTTGCAAAAAGGTGAGGACTTATTTGCAAATATCCATAACTTGAGGGCTTTATTGCAAATTGCCCAATCACGACTGCCTTTAATTGCTATATTGCCGCCATGATGTGACATTCGAGATTCTGCTAACAAACGTCTTCTTCAAATTAAACTTCCCACATCCTTTGTGGACCGATCTACAAATTTACGAAACGTAGGGGGTTTTTTGCAAATTACCCCATGTGGTGTATTTTGTGGGTCATGTGCTTGACATTGTATATCCTGCTCTTGGAACGTAAGCTGTGAGGTGCTAAGGGCTGAAACGCAATTTTCACGGCCATTTTGCATTTTGAACCTTGACTTATTAAATTACTTGTAAGTGGACCCCTCTGGATAACTGCCAAGGGACATTCTCCAATTTTATTCCTGCTCCTTGAGAATGCACGGGGCTTTATGTTGCTTGGCCTTTGCATCATATTATGCTATCAGTTTGCCTGACTTGATTTCATATCCCCCAAAGCAACATGCATATAGTTTTTCTCTTTTTAATTTCCCTTCTTCTCTCAAAGGGTGTGTCTCTTCCTCTTCTTCCCCATTTCTTCTTTGCATACAAAACCCACTCCCTCTTCTTTCTTCATCTCCCGTTTTCTCCATTCTCCCTTCCATCCTCTTACGGCAGTGGCGCGCAGGAGGTGCGCCGACGGGGTGCTCTCGGCTAGTGCGGGCGTGAGCCGCGTCGGCGAGGTGCTGCGAGAATCAGCGACTAGTTGCGGCGGAAATGCTTGGCCAACGGCAGCATGGATCGAACCCTCCGGGATTGGCTCGACAGAGGCTCGCCGGCGGAGGTAATCTCGAGTTCCCCTCTTGTGTTTGCACGTGCTTGTCTCGTTTTCTACCTTGTCGACGGCTGGATGGGCTCCAGTGGGCAAAAGGGCGGCTCCGGTGGTTGGCAGCTCGGGCTCGGCGATGTGGAAACGCCAGAGGAGAGCGCGGGTTGCTGGGAGCAATGGCCAAGATGGTGGGTTGGCCGTGGGTTGGTGGCTATGGCTGTTGGTAGGGCATGTTGAGTGGCCGTGAGATGGCGGTGGGTTGGAGTGATGGTGCGGGTTGCCGGTGAAGCAGGTTGGTGGCTACGGCTGATAGGCTCACTACTTTGTGGGTAGGCACCGGAGCAGCTTGGCAGGAGGTGGGTTCCAGCGGGTGGTAGTGCTGGTTTTGGTTGGCGGATGGGTCCATGTGGCTGGGGATTGCTGGTGAGTGTGGTGGATTCCGGTGATGGCGAGTTGACTATGGTGGTGATGGAATGTTGAAGAAGGTTCGAGGTTTGGGTAACACCTTGATTTGTTGTTGCTTATGCCATTCATGCCATGCTGCCATTTATGCCATATACATTCTGATTTAGATGTCATGCTGTAAAATGTGATTTTACTTTCTAAGTATTGGCCATTTTAAATATTCATCTGTTGACCCATGCTCGAACAAAACAGAATGTTTCCCATCCAACCCTTCCTGTCTATGCCTGAATAGCAAGAGTATGAAATATTGCCACATAGATTGCACATTTCCACGTAACACTGAACTGTAACTGTATGCCTGTTTAAATTTGCATTTCTGCCGCCACATGCCATAGTGCTTTGAATGCTATGCCCTTTGCTATTATGCCATTGAATGTAATGCCACATTTGACTCTGACATATTTTGCATTCGTCATGCTTGCTGCTGCCGTTTAACTCTTGGTTCGGCTTTTTTTCCTTTCTGCAGGATGACCCAGTTCCCGAGGAAGGGAACCCATAGTCCTCATGGGATATGCCGTCTAGCTCTCGTTCCCGACGGCGAGGTAGTTCCTCTAGGTCGTGTGCCTCTAGTAGCTCGACTCCTGCAGTCCCTGTTGAGGTAAGCTTAAACTGGAAAAAATGTATAAGAATCTGGTGCTCTATCTGACAAATGCATTTCAGGAGTCCGGTAATTTCGAGGGGCGACTGCTGAGCGACCATCATATCTGCGAGAGTCTTGACTTTGGGGTAATTTCCTGCTTTACTGAACTTTAACCATTATAAATTGCTTTCTGACTTGGTATTAATTCTGTTCTTGACATTTCAGGAGGGGGATGCAAACCGGATCATGTGATGCCACTGGGGCCCAATTCTTGACCATTTCCACCATCTACCGGACTTTCTATAGGACTTCCTCCTACACCGCTCCCCATTTGGAGGTTTCCTTCGCATACTCATCATTCACGGCCATTATAACTTTTTCAAGGCTATAGTGGAAAGGTGGAGGTTTGAGACACATACTTTCCACCTTCCCTTCGGAGAGCTGACCGTCCTACCTGATCAGTGGGCTCTGTTGACGGGTCTTCCCTTTGGTGACGAGCCGATTATAGGTGAGACCACTCACGGTATGCACCTTGCTCCTGCGCATTTAGGTCGTGTTCCTCCAAAGCCACCTCAGGTGAAATATATAATCACAGTAGGATGGTTGAGAGAGTGGGACAAATTCTGGCCCAACCCCGAGCCTGACAGCGAGGAGGCAGACTTTGTACTGAGGCATTTCCTGCTGGACCTTCTGGCCATGATGTTTTGCGATTCATCTGCTTATTGCATTCATGCTGATTGGATAGCATATTTAACCAATCTGGAGCATCTGGATCATTATGATTGGGCCGGCGCTAGTTACACCTGGCTAATCTGCGGGCTTGACAATGTTGTTAAGCTTGGACGCCGCTCTTACGTGGGGCTATACCCTCTGCTGACTGTAAGTATTTGCTTTTATTACTTTTTGCAAAACAAAATTCCTTTATGCTTAATATTTGATAAATTGACTTCTATCTGCCATTTCTAGTATTGGATCATGGAGCATATCACCAGAGGGCATAGTTTTGGCCACCTTTGGGACGAGCTTCTGCCCCTTCCCCGCTAGTGGGTCGAGCCTGACCATCGGGCTGCTGCTGGGGTTTATAGTTATGAGTCCTACCGGTACCTACTGGACCTAGTAGAACTAGAGGATGTAAGTTTCCCTTTCTTTTTATGCTGTATCCTCTAATGCTTGCTTAGATTGCTTATATATTTCTCTTGCTTTAAAATAGGTTCATGTGCGCTCATTCTCCAGATATGATGGCTTTGACTGGGCTCCTCTGAACTCTAGCTGATTTCTTAGGGACAAGCAGGTGAAGTTTTATTGCATGAAGAAGTCGGCTTATTTCCTTCCGGGGCGCATGCAGCATCAATTCCTGAACAAGTTCTGCATTCCTGCCCCTCCTCCTCCTGATATGGATCGTCCGGCTATGACTCGCTCAGTTGCTAGAAGCTGGCATGCAGCAGCCTTAGCCACCCAGGACAGACACGTCCTTCGGGAAGTCAACTACACGGACTATCTGGCTTGGTACAGGCGTGTGGGGAAGCCGTACCTATTTGAGGAGGCAGTGCGGGACAGCCAGCACGGGATGTGGTATGCCTCTGACTGGGCCAAGGTACATGATTACCACTCCTGCTTAATATTGCTGATACATATGAACTATATAAGCCTGACATTTGTCATAATTCACAGGGCTTTGAAGAACAATTTGGCACCTTTTACGCTGACATCCGCCGGAAGAGGGTAAGACTTTTACTTTGCAATTTATCATTTTCAGCTCAAAGCACACCTGACATATCTGTTATTTTGTAGGAACTGCGCTGGCGTAACATCATCCGGGTATGTTTCTGTTTCTGTTTTTGTTATCTTCCCTCATAATGCTGACTGCTAACAGAAAACTTTGATATTGCAGCAAGACTTCCCAGCTCAGGAGGCGAATGTAGCCAGTAGCGGGGATTTCAGTATGGAGGCATTTGAGGAGGATTGCTCAGATACAGAGGTTACCCAGAGGATACGTGATTCTGCTCCCATTCCAAGGCTGCTACAGCTGCTCAGTGGTCACGCCGAATCACCCGACGAGGCGTCCGTTTTCTGGCTGAATACTTCCAAAAGGCGGCATCTGACGAAGAAGATTCAGACGAGGAGTAGCTTTTTTTTGTATTTGCAGTTCTTTCCAATTTTGTAAGAACAGTGGAATATTGTAACCCTTTCGAAAATTTTATAAAAAAAGATCCAGATTTCGTGATGTGGGGGGGGGGGGGGGGGGGGGGGG